>BGPR01032523.1:0-17462 GCA_013235015.1 Araneus ventricosus | reverse complement strand
CACATAATTTGTAGGTTTCTATCAAATTTTGGACAAAATCCGTTCACCGGAAGTTTATATGTTCTTGTTAATGTGAACGTGATAGATCACAAACTTGAATAGCTAGACGGATAAAATTTGGTACACAGTTTTATCATCATGAGTGTAGGTCCGTATCAAAGATTGGACCAAATCCGTCGAAGGGGTGATGGTCTGTCGGACTGTATAATCGCATACTTGTAAAAATTATATCTCCTAAACCCTTTGGCTTAGATAGAGGAAAAGGTGTAAATATGGGCCCCCTCTTTTGTTTTTGACTTAAAGTTACTTTCATTTTGAAAAATTCTGAATTTTTTACCTTCATTGACAACTATTACAAGTTTACTAAATGATAGGAGGCAAAACAATGATTAATACCAATTATTTCAATTCGAAAACGAAGATTTACAAAAAGCTTTTAAAAAACACCAGAAAAAATGGGGTGCAAATATGGGCCCTCTCCAAAAGAGTCGCAAAAATTAGTTTAAAATGTTTTAAAACAGGATAAACAATACAAAATAGTAGAGAATTTATTTATTACAGAAAAAAATTATTTACAGAAATCGCAAACATAACTGGCTGTTTCAGCCCCGGCACAATCTAAGTGTGCCAACATTTGGCACATAACACATTTAACCCACACTTCCCCGCGAGTGTCTTCAGAGAACTTTCCATCACAAAAGATGCAAGTTGCCTTCCTCCAGTCTGGTTTATCCCCATCGTTGATATCCAGGTTGATATCATCATCGCTGTCCACAAGGGGAGGATCATAGTAGTCTGATGAGTCCAATGATGAATCGTATCGTTTCGTGGGTCGAATTTTCTTTTTTTTGAAGGCCCTTGGTCTTCCCACCCCTGCCCCCTGGCCGGTTTCTTACCCCGGGAACACTCAAGGACGTCTTCTTGGGAGCACTTTTCTCAAGAGACTTGGTCAACTGATCCTTGTATGGTGATCCAGTGATGAGGCTGGACCTTGTTGCTTCGCGTCCACGAGTAGTGGTTCTCTTCTTAATGTTGGGGACAGGAGATATGTCGAACGGAGAAACTGTATTTGAAGTTCCCGGGGAACATTTCGGTGTTTCAGCATCCTCATCAATTGGCATTGAAAGGGTGCCCATATTTACACCAACCAAACCTAAGAAAGATGGCCGCTATCACATGTAATCAAAACGCATGTGTGACTAAAGGAGTGCTTCTAAAAGTAGCTTAGGATCTCTGCTTTCCGGATATCACTGTAAAATTATTTTAAACTAACCATAAGAACGTGAAAAGAAAACGATTTCACATACCAGTCAAAAGTTTGCAGTCCAGAGCAACACCAATTCGCTCAATAACTCACGCTGCATCCACACTACTTGAAAGAATGGTTCCAACTGTTCTCTGCTATCTTATATCAACAAGTATCGCCATCTACAGTCCTGAAGGCCAGTCTTCAGCACCTCCCATAGCCACTTTGGAAGGGGTGCCCATATTTACACCAGTGCCCGTTTTTACACCAGTTCCTCTATATAAAAATTGGTATGACAGTTGCTAACATTAATTATAGATCTGTGCCCAAATTTCGTTCCAATAGTTAAAAAAAAGGCGTTCAAATTGCATATTCAATTTTTTTTTATCCAATTCTTCATGCACATGCGTATGGTAGCAATCTCTATGCACGCGGAAGGATTATGTCACTTTGTCCTTGAGCCGGCAAGAGTGGAAGTATGTGATAGATGCGTTTTAATCGGTACGCATCTCGTTGAATTTGATTCTTTACCTAAATATTTTACAATCACTATCATTTCATTGTAATCAACAATGAAAAACCTTCTGATAGTCATTGGACTCTAGGTTACAGTAGGTTCGAATTTTTTTATCCACGCGGGGGGAGGGGAAACAGCACCTTTTCGGGGAAGTATACGAGAAAGTTTAGGGGAGACCACTCCCGCTGTTTTTAAATGAGAGAGTAGCTCAAAAAGATTTTTTTTTTCCGATATGTAACGCGCCGTTACTGCTCTCTAAATCTCCGGAAGTGGGAGATTCCAACGAGTGTTAAAATGACTCCACAAAAGCAGAGCAATTGTAACAGTTCAAAGATGCGTTCACTTAGAGTATTGAAATAGTCGGCCTCCAAGTAAGAACTCCACTAAGCGTTGGTATGAGCAATTAGGGAGCGAAAGCCTCCCTCTCTGGTTCAACAACTTAGTCTTCCTCTGATCGTCCAGGACCTTTCCTATGATGCACATTTCGATTCTTTAACCGAATAATGCTTCGAACTCTTACAAATAATTTGCTTTCGTGGAATCGGAGACGTGCCTTCTGCTACACGGTAGTCATTTTGGCTCTTGCACTGGGAATCTCCCGCTGCAGCAGTGCGCCGTAACGGCGTGTTACCTATCAGGAAAAAACTTTTGAACTACACTCTTATTTAACCAGAAACCTTAAACTTTCTCGTATACTTCCCAAAAAGGTGTCATTTTCCCTCTAACTGGGGTTTCCATACGTGCCGTATACTATTTGTCCCGTTTGCTTCCTAAACTCTGACTCATTATAATTTTAAAATGACCTGCGCCCATTTTTATAATTATGTGAGAAAGGAAAATGATAACAATTAAAAAAATTGCGTAAGCTCTCAATTTTTACGCGTGCTGAGGTACAAAACTTTATTTAAAGTTTTCGAGAACGAAATCTTACTACATTTATCAAACAAGATTTCACCATGCCTTCCATTTGGAGAATGTCCAGAACGAAGTTTCGGGTTCAGGGGGTTGCCATAATTTCCGAAGCTACAATTTCCTTCGCCAAGGTCAAATGCCAACTATGCTAACATGAGTAAAATAAGCGAAACGCTTGCCAACACACAGTCGCAATGTGAATTTTGAACCAAATATGCAATTTGGACAACTTTTTTTCAACGTTTTATTCATCTAGCTATTCAAGTTTTTTTGGGTTATAGTGTTCACATGACCGCGAACAGATAGACAGACAGACTTCCCGTGGATTTTGTCCAAAATTTAATAGAAACCTACAAATTATGTTTAAAGACCACATACCGAATTTCATCCCCGTAGCTCTAATAGTTTTCGAGTTATCGTGTTCACAGACACACAGACAGACATAATTCCAAAATTGAGTTTTTCGGAATCAGGGAGGTCTAAAACGTGGAGATTCGTCAAAATCTCGAGTTCGAATTTTTTGACGATTACAATACTTTCTCTTTGTATACTTCGTATACGAGAAAGTAAAAAACCAGCGGGAGTGACCTCCCCGAAACGTTCTTGCATAGGAATAACACGGGGGGGGAGGGGGGGAATACACCGCGAGCCAGAAAACTTGGGGTATTCCCTAATGAGGGGAAAACGTTCGGTATTCCCTAGGTGGGAAAAATGCAAGCTCCAGCGATCGCAGCTTTTTTTTTTTTGCGACGTAGGCACGTAGAATGGGAAAAAAACCGAATAGACAAGTTCAACGCCTTTTTTTAACCGATTTAAACGAAAATTGGACACCTATCTACAATTAAGGTTAGAAGGCCGCATACCAAATTTCATATATCTAAGTCATTACCTTAAAGAGGTATTGTGTTCAAAAGTTTGCGATTATACAGACCGACAGGCAACCCTTTGACGTATTTGGCCCAAATTTTTATACGGACCTACATTCCTGATGATAAAACTGTGTACCAAATTTTATCCATATAACTATTGAAGTTTTTGAGTTATATAGTGTTCACATGAATGCGGATAGACGGAGATACATACTTCCCGTAGACGGATTTTGTCTAAAATTTGATATAAACCTACAAATTATGTGTAAAGATCACATACCAAATTTCATCCCCGTAGCTCTAATAGTTTTCGAGTTATCGTGTTCACTGACAGACATAATTCCAAAATTGTGTTTTTCGGACTCAGGGATGTCTAAAACGTAGAGATTCGTCAAAATCTCGAATTTTTTGACGATTACAATACTTTCTCTTTGTATGCTTCGTATACGACGCGTTTTGTGTTAAAATCCATCGTATAGTGAGAGAATCAAATATTCTTTTTGAACTTCATCTTTTTTACCTATTTGATACAGATCTACAGTTATGGTGTAGAAACAACATAGCAAATTTTATTAATATAGTTTGTGTTTATGAGTTACCGCGTTAATATTCACGCATACGGACAGACAGATAGCCTTTATTTTTCTCCGAAAATTTCATGGAAATCTGCAATTTTGGTAAAAGACCCAGTGACGTAGCGAAGGAAAGTGGCGCCAGGAAAGTTATGAATTTCTCCCCGTCATCATCAATGACACAGCTTGTGTAAATGACGCCAGGGGCACAATATTTTTTTCTTCTTTTGCTCCCTGATCGTATTCGACTTTCAAAAGCGGCACACACATACTTAAAAAACAAATCTATACTTATAAAAGGCAATGTTTGCGTGCGTGTGTGCGATGTCCAGACGAATCTATCGCACTTACAGCCAAGGAATTTGGCACTCAGGTAGTCGTAATGGTGACTCAATGCACCTCGAAGCCCGAATTTTAAAATTTAATATAGAAATTTTTTTAGTTAAAGTTTTGTGTTGTTTTGGATCATTTTTGGCACGTTTATTGCTGTAGTATCTTTTCCAATGATCGTTGAAAAACAATCAATGCGCTATCGGCTAGAACAAACAATTTTCGTTCTTATGAAGTTTGTTTTGAAAAAAAAAATTTCCTGTATAATTTACTGAATTTTGAAAAAATTTTGAATAATAATCACTTTTTATTTATATTTTTAACTTTCAATTCTTATTTTCTTGCATCCGACGTTCTAATAACGCTATCATTTTCGATTTTTTTTTTCTATGTATAAACCGGAATATTTATCCCTGTTTTAAAACAAGAATGGTTAAAATATCTTTTTCTCCGATTTTCTGTGAATGTTTTTACTGATAAGTTCAAAACATTTTCTCGCATATCCGAATCGACGAAGCTTTCGACCGACCCAAGATTAGTTCCCAGAATGCATTTCTACTATCCTATTGGCTGGCGGTACCAAGCGAAAGTCACGTCATACTCTCGATCATTTTATTGCGTCAGCTAATCTTAATTACTTCATTTTACTGAGCCAAGAATCATTTGATTTATACTTTTTGATAGTCGCGCATATATGCTGATATCTTTAGTTAAAAGAACACGTTATTCATTTTGCTCAAGTTCCCGAGTGTACTTTCAGTAAAATTCGAGGGAGAAATCAATAATATATATATAAATGGCGCCAGGGGACTGGCATTATTTTTATGCACACTCATAATATTTTGTTTTAAAAATGGCATAAACGCTTTAATTTTTTGACGCCATGGTGCCGCCAAAAACTGGCGCCCGGGACATCTATACCTCCCCCCCCCCCAGTTTCTTCGCCACTCCAAAGACCACATACCAAATTTCATTCTTCTAACTTCTTTCGTTTTCAAATTATTGCCTTCACAAATGAACAAACATAATTCAAAACATGATTTTTTCGAATTTATAAAAGTCTAAAACGTGGAGATTCATAAATATCTCTTGATCGAATTTTTTGTCGATTACAATACTTTCTCTTTGTATATGAGAAAGTTAAAATAAATAAGAAAAAAGTTCCTTTATTGCTATATCGACAATAAAACTGTTTGAACTATAGAATTTATTAATATGAGTGGTTTCTATACACTTTTGAAACATTTTATAAGAATTTTTAATCCGATGAATAATTTACGGAAACGTTGTTCCCCCCCCCCTTCTCTGTCTAACTCTTTTTTTTTTTTTTTCTTGTTAAAGCATCACGGCGCTAATTTGCTGATGACAAAGACTGATTTAAAAAACAAAAAAACCGCACATCGCAACGTGCATTTTACCAAATATTTATGTGAAAATAAATTCCTTTTCGCAATTCTTGTTGTGATTAGAGCATCGCGAGAATTTTAATAACTGTTTACTCAAAAACGTCCAGAGATAAATTCTCGTTTGCACAATAGATCATTGATTTCACCATTCTCATCTGTTCCCGGAAAATCGTTTGCTAAGCTGAAAGAGAAAAAAAGTTTGAATACGTCTATAACGCATTCGTTCGTTTTCATTGTTTAATGTTATTTACAAATACCAATAAGTCAAAGATTAATTTCGAAGTGAAGTTTAAGCAAGAAACACGAATTTTCAATCTGTAGGCCAGATTTAAAATGTTAGAATTAACTGAAAATAAATTCAGCTCATTCTCCCCTTCTATGACGAATTTTTATCGTGATAATGTTTATAAACTGAATTCTATATTAAATGCGAAAAATCAATGTGCATGATGCAAAAATCATACAAAACGCTATGTAAGGCAAACATTTGGGCTTAGAGCCACCAAATTTGGCATTTAGTTTTTTTTTTGGGTAGTAGAATTTCACTAAGAAATGTTTTCTAAAATTTCTAATTAGATTTTTAAGTAAAAATTAATCGAAATGTTAACGTTTTCCCTTAATACTTGCACAGATGTTATTTCTAACCAATTTAAAATTCAAAAATCTATTTTTTCAGTAATACCAATTTTATTTCCGTACAATTTTTTCTCGAATTTTAATAAATGTTTAAACTTATTTTACAACAATACTTTTCATTGTTTTAGTTACTGCATTGAGGGGATATTAAATTCATTTTGTGGGGTATGCGTGCCTTGGCCGGTGATGGTCATTAGGTGACAGGCTACAGTTCCCGTGTTATTGTCGCGGCTGCCTGGTAATTCAGTGACCTGGGCGCTAAATCAGGGCGGGATCTAATCTTCATGTAAATATTACTAATATAATAGCCCAGATCTGTCTCTCGGTAACATTCTGACGTCACCAACAATAAAACTCGCGCCATAGCACTACGAGACATTAAACAGCATTATTTCATTGTTAGAGAACCTAAATTTCAGTAATTTTAAATTTAAAAGAGTAATTGTCGTCATAATTTCAAATTTGATGGCTATAAAATAGTGAAATAAAATTTTCTATCGGTTGATATAAAATTTATCTCGCTATGATCAATAGTTCCCGAGAAATTTTAAATTATATTAATCATATATTTCAAATTAATTTCCATTTTTTAATAGAAAGTAGTAAATTACGTCAGTGGTATATTATGCGCGTGATATACTTTGGACGCCACGATGCATCTGATTTTTTAATGCAATCGTGATGATATAATTTGATAATATTTTTGGAAACGTTTGACAAGCAGAGAAGTGCTTTGTTTTGATTAGAATTTCGGAAAAGAATTCCTTTGAAATTTTAACTTTTGACTTACGTTTGACAAGCTGAGAATTTCATGGTTATTGAATTATATTAAAATTGTTAAACAACAAAAAATACTTCATACGGAACGTTGTTTACCAAGAGGTTTTTTTGAATAAAGAAATATGTAAATAAAAAATATATTTCCTGTCATAAAACATATGTTTATTTTATTTGTTTTCAATCAATATTAAACATTTCTCTCTCATATATATATATTTAAACACGTCAAATTTGACGGGAAATCTGTCGAATGAAGAAGCAATTTGAACCCGTCAAACCATGACGGGTGATTTTCTAGTTTCAAATAAAACTGTTGAATCAACCATGAGATAGCTTGTTGGATAAAAATATACCTTATCAAACAATAATGTTTCTTAATTTTTCTGTCAATCATACTCAGTTACTAATCCAACTCTTAATTGCAATATGCGAAGACCTCATACAAATTTTTGTTTAATTAATGTCACGAATATGAGAATTATAATGGCATACATCTTATGTGTTTTTTCTGAACATAACTTCAGTTGGTGCTGGAGAAAAAAGGAAGGGTGGGAATAATTAAATTTAAAAAAAAAAACTCACTTTAATCTAAAATTTGTTTATATGTTTCCAGATTAATCCAATCTGGAGAATATTCTCATCACTTTTGTGGACCCATTATAGATTTTTTTTTAACAAGTCGTTGGATTTAAAAAATGAAATGCAACTCACGTATAAACGCGAATTACAGATATTTGATGAAAGCAACATTTGGGAATAGAAAACTGAAAGCGAGACAGATCGTCTGTCATTTGAGTAGCGATGCGTAGCTGTGTCTAAAATCCATTGTGTCAGGAACAGGTGTTCTAATATTTTATTTCTATATCCTTTGAAACGTCTGTATTGCACGTTTCTAAACAATCGTAAATTTCTAGAATTTGCAAAGTAACTATTCTAAATTACTGCTTAATTGGTTCTCTTTACGAGTTTTTTCGATGCTTCGACTTTTTTACTTTGTCATATACTGAAGTATAAGGAAAGAAAAAAAAGATTTTAGAGAAAGGTATTGTAATCATTAAAATTTCGATCTCTGCGAGCCAGGGCTGGATTACCAAATAAACAAAATGGTCTTAGTGGTACCGATACCTCGTGATCTTTTTTTTATTTGTTTGCTTGTTTGTTTTTGCATTATTTTCAGAGTAATTATTCTTTCTTTTGTTTTATCTTTATTCTTAGTAGTTTGTATTTATTTATTATGTTTGTCGTTTTTATTTTATTGTATTTATATTGACATTTTTATTTTGTTTGATTAGTTATTGTTCATGTATGTCTATTTTTTAATCTTTACTTCTTATATATTATTATTATTCATATACTAAATATGTAAATTATGCTACTCCATAGATGCGCTGCGTGTACCTTTTAAGATATGCAGTCGAGAGTACATTGAGTTGTGTATCGTATTCGCAAACTCGAACTCATTCAAATTAACGTCAAGAATAATCTAAAAAAACCAAGAATAATAAATTAAATTTCAAACAAAGTATCTCCCAGACTTTGTCGTATGTTCCCTAATAAAAGTGCCATCTCTGCATGAGAACTGCGGGTCTTGGGCAAGGCAGTAACCACCAAGAGTGCTCAGCTTTTTATCGCCCTCGGAATCGGAGAACGGAACAACGTGGAATGGTAACAACCTATGCTTGAATACCATCTCCCTATTTCCGATTTTCACGGAATTTTCAGTGAGTGCATCGTTTTTCGTTCCATCAAGGAACATTTCTGCCAAATTCGAAGAAAATCGAACAACGCGTTTGGCCTTGAGTGCGTCACAAGCAAATTTACAGACAGGCAAAATGCTGAACAGCTGAGTTAAAGCGTAGATCTCGCTTCGCTCGGTCAATAAGAAGGGACACCAAGCGAGCCGGATTTATACATTTCTACGCCATAGACCAAAGCACTTAATTCTGCGCCCTCTCCCCCAACTATAGAGATTGGCAACTTAAGTGTATCCCAGATAGCACGTAAATTTGCAGCAAGTTTGATTTTGACTTGTCATGGCAAAATTTGACGCGTCAAACTTGAATCGAACTTGTAGCAAGTTCGATGTGACAAATAGCGCCACCTCCTTTGCAAATCAAACTTGCTGCAATTTTGCAAAACAAGCTTCCTGCAAAGATAGCACAATAAAGAGATAATTATCTTTGTCTCTGTTTTAAAAAGCATCCGATTTTTAATAGCATCTCCTAGACCGTAATTCTTTTTTATTAATTCAATAAATCAATGATAATTTGTGAAAAAAATAACTTTTTTATAAAAAAAATTTTTGAAACATTTTCCATCTTTTTACTAAATATATCACTATCACTTTAAAGAAAACTATATCGCCATTTTCTTAATGTTGAAATTTTAACGTTTATAAACAAAATTAAATCTAAAAAACAGTCAGTGTTTGTTGAACAATAATAACAAGACATTTTGTCCCATTTTAAAGTAATTACTTTTGAACTCTAATTTCATAATTTATTCTACTAGCAAAACGTAGTTAATAGCGAAAATCGCTCTCTCTTTGACTTCAAATCATATTCTCAACTCAAAAAATTAATGAAATCCAGAAAATAGTTAAAAATAAATCGTATACGAATCGAATCGAACGACGTATTAGCGAAATCTATCTTCTCCTCTCAGAGTTCGACTGGCTCAGTGGTTAGCGTCTCTGCTTCGGAACCGGGAGATCGCGAGTTCTATCCCGGGTTGTGTTTCGTACTCTGTTTTTGCAATAAGTTTGCACGACAAGCTTGTGGCAAGCTTGCTGCAAGTTCGTTTTATGGTGACTTCGGAGCTTTCGTTAACTTGCTGCAAGCTTGCACTCTTGTCATGACAAATTTGTGGCGAGCTTGCTGCAAACTAAAATTGCTATCTGGGATCATGTTTATTTAATACTAGTCGACTTCCAACAACGTGGAAAGGTAACAACCTGTGCTTGAATACTCTCACTTATAGTGAGTGCATTCTGTGATTTCAAGTGTAATGAAAAAACTGAGTTTGCATTTTTGTCGGCAACTTTTTAACCCAGCCCAAGATTGAAACCTAAATTTAATACGGGTGCAAAATTCTGGTTAAAAGACCACATACTGAATTTCATTTATCTAAGTTTAATTTAGTTTAGTTATATTGACGTCTCATTTCGAAGCAACTCGATAGCTATTTTGGGATGGACCTCGTAATTTTGAACCATGGTCAGATGACGAGGACGACCCCCCACTCCCTTTCAAACTTCCGAACCACACCAATGGGGGGAAGTTTGGCCACTACGTACGATTTTACGTGCAGCAGGTCCCACAAACGGCGGATCTTTAGTGGAATCGGATTCTGGGAGGTCTGGGCATTCATGAGAAGGTTGTGCTATGTCATTTGTCCCAAGACTTGGTTTTTCCCCAACACATTCAAGTCGAAAGATTAGGCACGTCATTTACAGAGGCTCCAAAGTACGTTATTATCGCTGCTCTTTGATCCCCACTCCAACTCCCGCTTCGAAACAAGATCATTTGATCATCAAATCTGTTCCAGTTAAACGCTTATAGCTCCGCAACCAAATAACATAGAGAGTTGGTTTTAGTTTCATTTAACAGAGAAAGGGTGACGTTGAAGATTGCAAAAATAATTTCAGAATTTGTAATTACGATTTAGTCACAGTCGAGTTGCAAATTTGGTGAAAATCACGCAGAATTTTACATAGATAAAGTCACATAGTCACACTAGACTAATAGTAACTATAGACTATAGAGTTAATAGTCACATACAGCTGCTTTAGTCACAGAAAGTCACAGATGAGTAAGGTAAGTAAATCTACGCCTCTCAATCCCAACGGCCGTTTCGCAGAGACAGCCTCCCGTCGATTTTTTTTAATTTTGTTTTGAGACGCCTTGCTTTCCTCCTCCCCCACACGCCGGATTTCCGATTTTACTTTCCACATGATCTAGCCTTGCCACGAGGTCCCAAGCTAGGCAGAACTATTGTTTTCCCGCTAGCCTCGCAAAGAAGTCCTCAAATCACCACCCAGCCAGCGGCGGACTGGCCAGGTTGCCAGCTTGCCCGATGGCAAGTGGGCCCCCTTACGCATAGAATAATATGGGCCCCAATATCAGGACTGTCTTAACAAAGTTGAGAGCCCTGGGCTATAGTAATTTCGCACGAAGTTAAAACATTTTTTCATTATTATATAATATATCATAGCATATAAAATTATAATTAAATAATTTTTTTTATTCAAAATGAAAATAATATCAGAATAGTAAATTTTTAGGCCCCATGGATCAATGGCACCCCTAAGCTATACTCCAGTTAGCCCAATGGATAGGACTGCTGAAGCCCAGAATGTGTGAGAGAGAAAGATTAAGACTCTTGCTCTAGTAACTTTCCAGGGCCTTTTCTAAAACAAATAAACAAAACAGCAAGTAGTTTTATGTGAAGAAGCCACAACCTCTTCTGTGCAAGGCCCAATGAGCATTGTAGATGTGAATGGGGCCCATTGACTCCTGGCAAAAACAATTTTCAAAACCAGTCCGCCACTGCACCCGGCCATTCCAATCAGCTTTCAAACTATTCGGAATTCCATCACTCTCATCCATTGGAGCCAATTCCCATCGGTTTTTAAAACTGACGACTGGTTTTTCCTTTCCGTGTTCTAAAAATTCAACTGTGGAAGAGTGGTGAATGGCCCGCTTAAGACGGCAATTCATCTGTTTCTCATTTCATCCATTTGGCCCAAGTCTAGTTTTTTCCACCCATTCAAGTCGAAAAATCAGGCACGTCCATTCATCTGAAGTTCCAAAGTGAGCTGGCAGTAGGGGAGAGCAATCTTCTTTCACCCTCAACAGCTGCTCTTCAGTCCCTCTTATTCCTTCCCCCACTCCGCGGATTTCAGATTTGCTACCCTCGTAGCAGGGTGCCGATCTAGTCAATCATTTGATGTGCCGACTAACCTCTCAAAGGGTGTCGACAAAAAAAGCGGCGCACGAACTGCCGGAGTTTGGTTTGGTTGGAAATCCAACTTTTCAAAGCCGCTATGCTATTTTCCATAGGTTTTCGACCTTGACGAATGTTTTCTTCCTTCTCGTGTTCCAAAATTTCCATTTTGGAAGAGTGGTGAATGGCCCGCTTAACACGTGGAGATTCGACGAACTCTCGAGGCCAGATTTATTGACGATTTCAATACAGTAAAAATTCGATTAACCCTCACTGGCTTAATCGCCAGTTTCTGTTATCCGTCATCGTCTAAAACGGGGTTCCCAAACTTTTTTCCCTCGCGTACCCCTTGATTAATCTTCTCATTTTCCCGTATTCCCTACTGTCGTACCAACCCCCACCTCCCAACCATTCGTCTATTCAAAGATTTTATCAATAGCGTTAATGGCTTGGGTGAGCTTAAGAGTCAAATGACTAGAAATAATAACATTTTCAGGACTTATTTTTTATTTTACATTTTATTTCATTTTTACAATAGTATTATTTCAAAGCCAAATCATATGAAAGCAGTATTTCAATAATATCGCATTAGCTTATAAGGACAGATAAAAATTTCACATTGTTATAATCAACTATTCAAGTGGTATTACTAATATAATAGCCCAGATCCTCCGGTAACGCTCTGACGTCACCAGCAATAAAACTCGCGCCATAGCACTGCGAGACGTTAAACAGCATTATTTCATTGTTAGAGAATCTAAATTTCAGTAATTTTAAATTGAAAAGAGTAATTGTCGTTCTAATTTCAAATTTAATAGCTCTAAAATAGTGATATAAAATTTGTTATCGATTGATATAAAATTTATCTCGCTATAATGAATAGTTCCCGAGAAATTTTAAATTATATTAATCAGATATTTCAAATTAATTTCCGTTTTCTAATAGAAAGTAGTAAATTACGTCAGTGGTATATCATGAGCGTGATATAGTTTGGACGCCACGATGCACGATGGATTTCACGGATGGATACCACGATGGATTTTTTGGATGCCACGATGATTTTTTGAATAAAGAAATATGTAAATAAAAAAAAAAATTCCTGACATAAAACATATGGTTATTTTATTTGTTTTCAATCAGTGTTAAACATTTCTCTCGCATATATATATATATCTATTTAAACGCTTCAAATTTGACGGGAAATCTCGCGAATGAAGAGTCCATTTGCATCAGCCATACCATGACGGGTGATTTTCTAGTAGTTATTAAATAGTAATTATTCACTTGGGGAAACAAAATTCTGTAACATTTTTAATCCCTTATGTTTGTTTGTTTTTGTTTCCGCGATTATCAAGTTTGATCATAAAATTCATCAGGGGTGCGAACACAGTTGAAATTTTGTTCAAAAAATAAAGAGTAATCCAGGTTTATAGTACAGTAGAACCCCGCTAATCCGAATTTCCTGTTAATCCGAACCGATTTTATTTTTCGAAAATTATATGTAATTGAAAAGATTACAAAAGATTTAAATATACATACTAAAACAAAAAAAGTAATTCTTTTCACATGCAGAATTTTTGTACATTTGAAGAAACTATGCAATTCACCATCGGAATGTCACTTCCAATAGAGCACATCCATTATTCTAATGAAAAGGGGAGACATATTCTCTTTCTGCATTTGAATAAAAAATTCAATAGGTAGTACTGAGTACTATGATCTTTATATTTTTTTAGCACATTATTTTCCTTTTTCTTTTTTTCGGAATTCGGTAACTATCTTTGAAACTACGCAGGCACCGGTAATAGTTCGGATTAGCGGTCTACTCGTATTATAATTTTTTCTCTGCATTACTACTCTTATATTGAAGTTTATATTGATAGTTTTATAAATTAAAATATAATATGTATGAGATTCATTCTTTAAAGTATTTTATTTTCATTTTGTTCTCCATCCCTGAAATCACGTTACAATATATGATGAGAGATTTCTGTTTTTTTTCTATCTCATTATCCGTCACAGCATTGGACCGACGTTGACAGAATCGTGTTTTACTCTATTTTCTTTTTTATACTTTATTCGAGAAAGAAAAAAATGGAAATGCACGATGGTGCTATCTATTCACATCTACTTATCAGAATAACCTTTGATCTATAATTTTTTTATATCTGAACATAAGGATGTCGTATCTCTCCATCCTCATAATCATTTGCTTAATGACTGACAAGAAAGGCATAATTTGCGATATGGATGTGTAATTGTGCGGTCTTAAGTCACTTTGGATGTAAACTGATAACATAAATAAATGCTGTCATTAGTTGTGGTGATAAAAAAATGGATACTTTAATCGACTTCTTCACACTTCCACAACATATTTCATTTTATAGCTTGATAAAAAATATTTTTCTCGTGTTTTGCATCAAATATTCTTGGTTGTATAAATGACTTAAAGCACAAAAACCTTTGCTTTCATTGCTGTTGGCATAATATTTATAGGCCTGGTTTTGGAAGTTTAGTTTATGTATTTTAACGTCCTGTTTAAGCTAATACAGTTTTTGGACGAACCTGTAATTTTTGAACTGCGGTCAGTGGACGAGGTTTCCGAGTCCCGGCTGCCCCCTCTCAATAATGATCTGCTGGCCACAATCAGCCTCCTGTCCTGCTGTCAGGCCTTAGCTCGTGGTGTGAGCCGGGGTAGAATTCTGGGGCACTACATCACAATTATTCAAATGGGCACTTTTGCCATCACAGCATATGGATACGCAGAATGACATCTTCACTCACCCTCTATAATTCTGTAAGTCAACAGATATTGTTATTTTATGACTCGCATTTTTCATATTTCAATCAGTTTGTATTAATATTAAGAGAGAGTTGACAAGTTTTCGACTGAAAGCCTGATAAATTTATAAATATTTGCAAAAAAAACAGGCAACTATGTTGTTGCCATGATCAAATATAGGCATAAATCTTTTGAGAGAAATGTTCTTGCTACAGTTAAAAGAATAAGTGCTTTTCTAGGCATCATCCACTTAGTTATTTCAAAAAAGAATAAAAGCCCCTACGCATGCCGTAAAAATATATGCAGTTTATGAGTATATTACATTCTTAGATAGAATGTTTTATCGACCGCAATTACTGATAATACTTCTGATTAAACAATCTAAGTTGTGTTATTTTTCTTCTTTGTGTAAGAGCTCTTACTATGATTTGAATCTACTGCTGATTCCAAATGGGATTATGTTAAATCACGGACTATTAAGTCAGAACTATAGGAATAGCCCAGTGAATGGAACCAATAAAGCAAATATTTTTTAAAAACCATAAAGCGACATTAAATATATCAATTGCTAGTTCAAAAATGACAAAAATTAAGCTTACGTAATTTCGTATCATGTGTGAGGTAACAAGTAAAGAACTGATATAGTGCATAAAATTTCAGACGTGGGTTCATACATTGGGTACTGGTGTGAATTTGAGGTTAAAAGTATATTTTTGGTTTGATTGTGGTTAAAGAAATTGGCGATCCAATTTTGGAAACTAGTGGTCAAATCTTCGCTTCAATCTCCTGAATTGGACCGCAGACAAAGTTTCGTAAGATATTTTTACCTACTTTAAAATGTGCTTCATAAAAAAAGTGTATTACATTGTTTTGAAGATCAACAAACCAGAAATAATTTCTACTGGTTGTTTTTTACTTTCTCGTATACGAAGTACACAAAGAGAAAGTATTGTAATCGTCAAAAAATTCGAACTCGAGATTTTGACGAATCTCCACGTTTTAGACCTCCCTGATTCCGAAAAACACAATTTTGGAATTATGTCTGTCTGTGTGTGTGTCTGTATGTGTGTCTGTGTGTGTGTCTGTGAACACGATAACTCGAAAACTATTAGAGCTACGGGAATGAAATTTGGTATGTGGTCTTTAAACATAATTTGTAAGTTTCTATCAAATTTTGGACAAAATCCGTCAACGGGAAGTCTGTCTGTCTGTATGTTCGGGGTCATGCGAACGCTATAACTCAAAAACTTGAAAAGCCAGATGGATAAAATTTTATACACAGTTTTATCGTCATGAATGTAGGTCCGTATAAAATTTTGGGCCAAATCCGTCAAAGGGTTGACTGTCTGTCGGTCTGTATAATCGCATACTTGTTCAGTTTCAAACTCCCTGCGCATGCCTGCTAGTGGCAATGCCTGTGCAAGGAAGGGACGCTCCGAAACTTGGCAGTTTGCCAAAAACAAATTCTGGAGTGATTTTGTAAGGAAGCAAACATTTAGGGAGTCTCGCCAGGTCCTGTTGCGCAAAAGAATGCGCAGGGGATTTGAATTTGTTTTGATCCTTCAAACCACGCGTGGTTCCAACTTTGGTTTACTTGCGACGGAAGTTTATTTGACGTCTTTTATTATTCTAGTTTTCTCTACATGTGTTAGGAGTATACGAGAAAGTTTAGGGGAGACCACTCCCGCTGGTTTATTATGAAAATCTTTGGTGAATCCAGGATTTTGGTCGGGGATTGTAGTAATAAAATATTTGTATCGTCGTGACCTCATGGTTTATGTACGTGAAAGCACTTTAACTTTACTCACCTGGCAATAAGAACCACAAAGGATACAAAAATACTTTCGATAAATTAATAAATATACAATGAATAAACTATTCCAAAAATGTTTTCGCCCGCGTTAACGCTACAAGTACGAGTGGAATGACTACAAAAGAGAGAAAATTTTCGATCCTGCCAGTCCCAGAGCAATCTCGACACGTTTTATTTTTTTAAAAAGATATTGAGAATAAACAGGTGTAGGGATTTGAAAAAAATCAAGAATTTTTGTTTAGTGGGCCCGCCCCCTTCCCCGGATTTGCCACTTATTACAAAGATTACATGACCAGATTGAGTCCCAGTGCCATGCACTTTTACTCCATTTGAACAAACATTGATTGCCTTAGACTCAGAACATTTTAATTAAACAAAAAACAAGACACACACAAAAACAAAAAGAACCAAAGAGGGGAAGGGTGCACACCACGAGTTGAAATGATGAAAAACTAAAATGGAAATTAAAAATTAAAATGGAAGTAATGAAAAAAGTATTGTGTGAGGGAAAAATGAAGTTAAGGTGGTTTGAGGGGGAGTGACCATTTGGTCGTAGTATATGGGTACCTGTAGCGACCGGTGAATTCCGTGAAATCAGTTTGGTCTGCTATAAGGTTGTTGGGATGGTCGACGATTCCTGAGAAAAATTTTCTTG
>BGPR01032522.1:0-17463 GCA_013235015.1 Araneus ventricosus | reverse complement strand
CATAAAGAGAAAAAAAATAGTTTGGTTTTTCTACAAATTTAAAGTTCAGAATTGCGTTTTAAAAAATATAGCAAACTACTTTGCTTTACCGCCATTTGAAATCTTTGCAGCGAAGAAATTTAAAATGAAATATGTGGCATTTGCTCTTTAAGATTTGCTAAGGCAATTCGACTTATCTCTGCTTTTAAGAAAACATTAAGCGCTTAGGCTAAGAAACTTCAGTGAATCTCCCTTAATGGTTTCTATTCGCAAAGCATTAGATTGCTGGAGAATGAAATCTGCGTTGAGAACTCGCTAGACCCCGAGACCGTGCGTACTTATTACCTAAAATAATTGTAACAAAATTTGTGGATTCGTGGTCTGAAGTTTTATGTAATTTCGAAATTTGTTTTCTAAGATATTTTTTCAACGTGATAAATCAGGTTATATGCTAAGAGATTTTTATAATTTTCTTTCATCTAGAATTTTATTTTGAAAACCCGTTAAAGAACGTGAAAGAAAGTTTATGGGACAACGTTTAAATAGAAATTAAAATAAACTTTTTTATGAAAGATAATTTTTTATAATGATCAAAGAAGGCAGAAGAAAATGGTTAAAACATTTTTTCCTTTTATCGTTGGCATTTTGGAGACATACAAAGTTCAGAGGGTCGAAAAATAGCTCATTTCGAAAGAAATCACTGCACATCAATTATTTTAAATCTTATTATTTCTGAGGAGATTTTAAAATATATGGATGTTTTGCTTTTAATATCAATTAATCTAAATTTTGAAATTTGAAAAAATGAATTTATTTTTATCCTTCAAACATTATTTGTAACTAAAAAAAGCATTTTATAAAATTATCGATTTCAAGACTATTATAAAATATTTTTAAAAAGAAATTAATTACATAAAAAAGTCGTTTGGCGCGATTATATGGATGAGTTTTCTGGTTTGTTTATTTTGGATTCACAGATCGTTTCCCGGTAACTCACCAATTAAAGCAATCGCCAAATCTATATGGAAATTGTATCAAGCGCCGAGTTCGAATCAATACATAAAGCGTTGAATTCGGTGTTCTTTGAGTTTGTGTAATCCTTTCTTTTTTAAATCGGTTGAAAAAAGCTCTTAAAGCATTTAAATTCTAAATAGAACTATTGAAATTAGCTAAATCGTTTGGTTAAAACTTTAACAGTCAGTGATTATCTAAATCGTATGGTTAAAAATTTAACCGCCAAACAAATCCTGGAAGTAGCCAAGAAGAGCGATAGAGAACAATTATGGCAGCCTTTCCACAAAATTAGGCTGTTATTTTAAATAAACATTAAGCGCTACAAGAATAGAAACATTAAATTCAATATTTTCAAAGTATTCTTAAGTCATAACATTAAAACTCCACTTTAAACATTAATTAATATCTTCAAACAGAGTGTTGAAATTTTGAAGATTCCCATTGACTTAACATTATCACCGGAAGTTGATGGTCCCGGCCGAAAACCTACTTCAAACGCAAATAAACAAAACAGGAAACTCGTCTATATCAAAAAGTAAAAGAAATAGAATAACAACGTCATATTTGTTTATAGTGAACGCTGCCTATCAACAAGAAAGAAAAAAATGTTTAAAATAATTCGATTTTAAGGAATTTGTGTGATCTTGTATGTCGTGTGTAAATATTTTGAGTTAAAAGAATGCATGTTCTTTGTATAAGTGGTAAATAAATGTGTTGTTTTGTAAGGAAGGCGTCATCGTATTCATATAATGTTGTAAATACATCACAACTTCCATCTGATTGTGTTTTTTACTTATCATTGCTTACAAAGAAGTTATAGCCATTTATAATCAGTGCAACTGTTTTGAATAAACCTAAATTATTTTAATTGAATTTCTTTTACATATCGTTTGCTAATGCTTTATTTTCATAGGTATTTTCTAACTTTGGTTCAGCGGCTAATTTTGTTCCTCCAAAAAATGGCGTTAAAAGTATATAAATTAATGCAATTTTTTTTTATCTTACTTATATCTGTGACTTTTGTAAACGAAGTATGTTCTCTGAAATTCGTATTTGAGAAAATTTCCTAATTTCTGTGTCATACAATGTTGCTTCATTTTTTACGACCATGAATATAATATTTGTTTATTTTAAGAAATATTTTTGAAGTATAATGAGTTTAATTTATTTTGTGGTAAGCAATGTAAGGCTTTCCGGTTGTGAAACAAACACAAATTCATTTATGCATAAACCATGAAGATGGAACGCGTTTCTCAACCAATTTCAGTAAATTTTAAAGATGTTTCTTTGTTTTTATATGCTTCCTAGACGCTTCCTGCGAATTAAATTAATACTTCATGAATAAAATATAAGCATTTCCCCTCTTTTCACGTAAAATTCAATTTAAAAATGAAACAAAATATTACTAAGACGCGTTCTACGACACAATTATTTTTAACAAACATAATACTATTAGGATAAGAAATATACTATTCATTGACAAGCCAGACTAAAGAGTAAGTTTGCATTCGTATTTTGGAATAGAATCTTACAATTTGATTACGTGTGTGCATGTTTAATAGATTGTTTTAATTGTTTATAATTATTTGAATAATTATATACAAAATCAGTTCAAAAATGGTGTAAAGCATACAAAATTACTTTATTACAATAATCCATCGCAATATTTTCTGAGTATAAAGTCACTGGCATCTACAAAATTATATAGTACTTGCAACGTTTTTTAAGCCAGTGGCATATCGTAGTGTGTGCTAAATGAAATCTAGAGGAGGAATATAGATGTAATTCAATTCTAAATGTACTGATTCGACATTTTAATTCATCGACAATTCGACATTTTACTCGTACACTGTAAAAAATTCCGGAAACTTTTAAGGTAAAAATTACTGTAAATTGGAGAATTTACAGCACCCGCAACTTTCGCAGTACATTTTACCGGAAAAGTCGACTACACTAGCGCCGCTTGCGGCCAGTTCAATGCGCGGGAACCATGAACGAACTGCCATGATATGAAATAGGAGGATGAAAATACATGGTAAGTTCTTGTGTTTTTATACATTCTGTATTAATTTGTTTAATTTTGTGTACTATATCATTTATTTTATTAATTACCCTATTAAGGGTGATTTTTAAACGAAGGAAGTTGATTGAACATTGTTTGAATCTCATATTAGGCTTCGTGTTACATTAGTATATAGCTTTTTTGTTCTTTTCGTTTAATATTTTGTTTTTGCCTGCATTATTATATTCTACAGCTTTTTTAGGGAAAAATATATTTATTATTTACAAAGTATCGAAAGTAATTTATAACAAGATATCAAATTTTATAATTAAAAGTTTTATGTTTTCAAACGAAATAATAAAATATATTGCTAAGTTGATTATTCCATCATAAAAGTTATTCCATTATTATTTCATATTATTATTTCCATTTATAAATGAAAAATTTTTCTTGGTATATCTTTAGGAACATTGTTTTGAGAATGAAAATTTAAATGTTAAATAAGTTCAAATAGTCTGCCTGTATTCAGAATTCAAATGCTTTGTTTACATTTAGCAACCTTACTTTATTGAACTTTTTTTTTTCTGTTGTAAGCTTTAAATATGGAAATTTCTTTATATAAAATATCGGACACTAAGAATGTTTTTGAATACAAGTTTTAAGGTTTTTGAGTTACTAAATAATTTGTTCAGATTATATATATATATATAGGATAAGATGCTCCAGTTTTGGCCACCTTAAGAGAAAATTTGAAATGGAAATTTTACAGTGGATGACTGTTTAAAACATATTAAATCATACTTATACTATTCTTTAGCAAATTTTATTGGCTTTCTTCTAGTTATAAAATTTTTCTGAAGAATATTTTAGATGTTGAGTTATGAATTATTAAATAAATTAACCCAATTTGCACCAGTTTTGGCCACACTAATATTTTTAACAGACACTTTAATGAATTTTAAGTAAAAATAAATCCTTTTTATGCAATATATATTTTAGTACATTTTCTGTTATATGAAATGGGATTTTTTTGATGAATTTATAAAGATATGTAATAAAATTTACATAAGCTGATTTTAGCTGCAGATTTCAGTTTTAAAAAACAGGAATGCAGAAAACAATAATTTAATTTGGTTGATAAAATACAAACTATAATTTAATTTGTTTGATAAAATACAAACTATGTATACTCGCATAATTTGTTTTTGATAAAATATGAAACAAAAAATGGGGAGATGACTAAACTTACATTGCAAAAGCATAATTTTTTTAAAATAATACAAATCAAGAATTTGCATTATTATATTCACTAACAATATCCACAAATATGTATTTTTATAATTTTTAATTGCATCATTAATCAAATTTCATCAGAATCATTTTTAAAATTAGAGCAATCCATGCATATAAAAGAATATTCCTCATCACTCGAGTCAGGTTCCTCAAGTTGAAATTTTCTAACATAAATGTGAGGTAAACATTCAAAATGGAGATGTTTTTGTCATTCCATTTTGAATGGCCTTAACTGCATTACCAACTTTAGATGGTGAGTAGCAAAATTTTTTTATGGAAATGCTACCTGCCTTCTTATTTTTAATTGGAGCCATTACTATGTAAAATGAAAACAAAGCTATATTAGTTACTTTTCATTTTAGAAACAAAACTAAATCAGTTGCTTGTATTTTAGAAATAATAAATTAATTATTCATGCATTTAATTTTTTAACAAGTTGCATGTTTGAGAAAAATGAACCAATCAGAGTGAAAATGTAAAATAAGGATTGTTTAAAGTATTGGAATGCTTCTTATTAGTTAATTTGAAATTACTGGTTAATTATTGGAAAAACAAATACAATGTGGCTAAAACTGGAGCATCTACCCTATATGTTCTTATTCAAACTGGTCCATAAAGATATTCATATTTTTAATGCTGGTTATTAAATGAAAGAAAAAATATTGTAACTTTTTGCTAATAATTTTAGCATGTTTCTTTACTTTCCCCTACATTGTTAAAACTTTTTAAAAAATTATTTATTGTTTTAATCTATATATTTAAATTACTTATCAACTATCTTAGAATGGTGCGAGTTCCTATGAAGGAATTTTTGTTGATGCCTTTAATGTGTATATGATGCCTTAAATAAAGCATAAAATGTAACTATCTTGCATCCATTTGATTTTTTTTTGTTTATTTTACAGACTGGAACACTTCAAAAATGTTTACTTGTGAAAAATTTAGTATAACATTAAATACACTGAAAGATTATGTAGATAATTTTTTTCTATATAGCAATGAAAACAAATTTGAAATAATTTGGGATCTCATGCTATTGGTGGATTTTCTGAAAGTTTTATAGTAGAAAATTTCTGTAGATATTGTGACATAACAAAGAATATGTTCATACAAAAACCATATTGCATAGGTGATTTCAGAACACCTGAAAATTATCACTTAATTGTGGAACATAAACGTGATAATGTTATTGTTGATGGTATAAAATGCAAAAGCATTTTTAATGATTTGAAGTATTTTCACGTTTTCTCTCCATGCATAGGACATGACCTTTTTGAAAGTGTTGTAGCAAATGATTTCTTTTTATTCGTTGAGCATTTTGTAAAAATAAAAAAAACATTTTACTTTCTAAGAACTCAATTCTTTTTCAGTCATGAAACAATATTTTTAACATAAAAATAAAGACTGTACTTATAATTTATTTTAGATTTCTACTACTCGTGCTGAGGCATTAAAAATGGACTTGCCTGTAACTCCTGTATAATAGTTTGTGGTAAGTTATATTTTCTGTAAAATTTTTTGAATTGTATGTAATTTTAAAAATGGAACAAGAATACATTTTGTGTGTTATACCTCTTTGTTTTACTAAATCTAGCTACACCCTTACATATTGCTAAGTTTAGGGTCAGGTGGGGTGAAGTGGTCATACATTAAATAAAATTCTATAACTTTGTAATGAATATTGGTATGAATGTATATTTTTTATTTTAGCTTTGAATAGTTAAGAACTAAGTTTAACATTTAAAATTATATTAATTGCAACACTTTAGTAGGAGAAAACACCCATTTTGTTTGTTTATGTAGCAGTTTGAAGTTGGAATACCTAATTTAACTTTTCTCCTACATTTTGTTTAATTAAGTTTGCATTAAATTGACTCTGCAGAAAGCTTCATACAGATCTTAAGAATACTTCCTCATTAACAGATAAGCTGAATTAATTACAGATATTATTTTATAGTAATTTAAGTAAGATGGGGTAAAGTGGTCATAGGGATAGGCTTAACATGCATCGCTGTTTTAAAAATTTCTTAAGCTTAATTTATTAGACAGCTGTTAAATATTAATTAAAGATATATTACAGATTATAATTAAAGATTTGAAACTGGATAACCCCAGTTTTTGTACCAAAAGCATCACATAACGCATATAAGAAATCAGCCAATTGCAAAAAAGGATGTACTCAAATGTCGATCAGTTTTTTTTTTCTCTCGAAACTAAATAATTGAATGATTATCAATCATTAAAGATTTTTAAAATTATTACATTTTTAATTAAATTATTTCAAGAAGTATAATATGTTTGTTTGCATTTTTTAATTGTATAAGTATTAAAAATTTATTAGTAAATATAATGCTAAAATTACTTTGCTGATTTAAAAGCATTAGTGACTTTCTATTACTTTTGAGTTTGAAGTATGTGTGTAACATTTTCGCGCATATTAATGGGGAAAAGTCACTATTTTAACCTCCAGTTATTTTTTAAATTTATTATAAAATATTCCAAAAGTGAAACATATTCTATCTGCCAATTAAGTGTTGCTTTGATAATTTCTTGCAATGCTCAATTTTATTACAGTTTTAAGAATTGAGCGAAGCAAGTTTTTCATATATATTTTTAAATTAATTTCTGGGCTTGTTTCTTTTTCTGCCTTTTAGTATTTCAGCATTGTATTCAAGTGTTGATATTCTATCACATTTTGGGAAAAAATAGCCCAAGTCAATATACAAAGCTAATTGAAGCCTTTTAATGTTAAAATGGGAATAAAATATAGATCTTACCCATGACCGAACTTTAAAATGTATTTTACCTACAGTAATACAAAGTGACTTGGTCTCTTTTGACAGTACACCCACAATATGTTTGCTTGATTTCTGTGTAATTTTCAGGATTCCTCAACTGCTGTAGAGATAAAATAATTTAATAAATTGTGCATTATTATATTTCTAGGTTGTTTGTGAGCATTAATTCGAGCGAGGAGCTGAAACAACCCAGACTAAAGGGAAGAAGGCCTCTATTGAAAAATTTTTAATGTAATACTGTGTAAAATGTAATGTACAGTGGTCCTATAATTTCAAATAGAACTAATCTAAAATGTATTAAAATATCTTTTTCAACTTTTCTCTTCAGTATAAAATGATAAACAAAATGGTAAAGGGAATTACAAAGAACAATAACAATAATTTTGTTTCTTAATAACCACAGAAGTTTAAAAATGGGATATTAAAAAATCTCTTTTTTGTGTGTGTTATTTTAAATATTAAAAATAAATACTAAAATTATATTTAAAAATTTCTACCATTAGTCAAACAGTCCATGAATTTCTTTCCAAAAAGAATGTTTTCAAACTGATTTTTCATATAAAATAACCTTTTACATGTAAAATAACACTTTTTAATAATCTGAAAATTGCATCTAGGTGGGAAAAAAATGTTGCCAAATTGACAGTTTCTTAAAGTTTAATAATATTTAAAATGTTTGTCCATTTTTATGGATATTCAATTCTTTAGTGTTGTAGTATAAAATTTAAGCTTTAGTTTGAATTTGGGTTAATATACTCAATTGATAGCTCTTTTATTTACCCTGGAAAAAGAGCCTTTGAAAAATAGCTTTAACATAATCAGAATAAAATAGAAGCTTTTTTAAAAAAAATCTCCACCTGGTAAAGTGATTGGTGTTTTGCAAAATCCTTTGGTAACAGATATTTTAAGTAAGAAAATATAAATATTTATTAAAATTTATAGTTATCACAGTTAAAAAATTGTTTCTAATCTTTTATTGAAAATTCCTATATTTTTCTGTACTTGTGCTGCTATTATTGTATTTAGACTGCAAATTGTGATGTAATTTTACAATTTTTATGACTGTGTCATTGTATATTTTAACTATATCTTCTTTAACTATCACAGTATTTTGTACCTGTGTAATTGTTTTTTTAATTTGCTTTGTTTTGTACTATTGCTAATTTTGTCATATTACTATTTGTAAATAGAAAAATAAAATGTTTTTGTTACATTTTGATTTGTTATTTTGTTGCTAAAAATATCCCAACCTAAAGCTCTTTTAAAAATTACATATTACTATAAAATTTACTGTGAGGGAAGTCAGGGAATTTTATCGATCTGGAAAATTCGGGGAAATTAATAGTTATTTGTTTCTTGAGTTATTGTCTATAAATTAGTATCTTATATCTAGCATTATTTGTAACAGTAAATGGAATTTAAAAAACTTATATTCATTTATAAAAGCATAAGTTTCTGATTAGAGCGATTAATCTATGATTTGTTAAAGAATAAAGATTTGAAGTAATATTTTGGCAGTTACTCTTGTTTAAATCTTGGCTAAAATATATATTGGGTACGTATTTATTTATTTTTCTTTTCAATTCAAATTTATAATTTTCTATTATTTGGGTACGTATAATTATACTATTTTTATATTTATGCTGCAACATGTTATTCTGGTACCCATGCAAAGAGCACTAATTAGTTATTGAACTGTTTTAAAGTTTTGAGCAAAGATCACAATAACCTGTACTGTTAATATAATTTAACTTGTGTTGCGAAGAGTAGTTTTAATGTTTCTTAGAATTCTTAAGCAGTTTTAGAAGCAAAGTATTTTGTTGAAATTTCCAGTATTTTTTACATATAAAAAATGTAATATACTGTTTTAATAGTTTTTTTAGGAAGTTCATTCCATTTTTTAAAAATTAAATTTCATAAAAACATTTGATTTTTTCATATTAAATAATTGGTAAAAGTGTTTAATAATATATATTGTACACATACAGTGATTCTGAGAAGGGAGAAATCCAGAAAAGTAATATAATTAGTAGCCGTAAATCAGGGAAATGTTGTAAGTTTAGTCAGGGAAATTTTTTTCACAGTTTCTGTATCCATTCTGTTTCAGTAAATGTTACTATAATATTTACTGGATTTCAGTAAAATGTTCCTGTAATATTTACTGGATTTCAGTAAATGTTACTGTAAAGTAGACTGGTTAAGTATATATTAATGTAAAATTTACACTTAAAAACGCTGTATGCTATGCAGTAGAAACCTATAATTGTAGTAAAAGTTCCTGTAAAAATAGCAATACATATTACTTTAGAATTTGTGATAAAATTTACTGTAAATCAGTTAATGTTACTGTAAAATTTACAGTACACTTTAATTTTTTTCTACTGTAAAATTTTACGGTAAAAATTGAATTTTACAGTAAAAAGTACTGGCACCCTGATTGCCAGTACTTTTTACTGTAAATTTACAGTAATTTTTTTTACAGTGTAGACAATTAGACATTTTACTCGTAGACAATTAGACATTTTACTTCATCGACAATTCGACATTTTACTCATCAACAATTCGACATTTTATTTCATCGACAATTCGACATTTTACTTCATCGACAATTCGACATTTTACTTCATCGAAAATTTCGACTTTAGACCGCGACTGTGGCGGCATCGACCCCAAAGGGTTAAGTGACAGTTTATTAGAAACGAATTTATTTATGAAAATATTAACCTCTTCTTGGTCGGCGTTGCACGGGCACACGGTATTTTTGTGCCCGTGCGGTTTGCGTCGCAACTCATGCGACGAAGAGAAAAATTGCATCGTTGAAAGTGAATTCGTCGCTACATACTCGTCTTGTTATATTCCGCGATTTTGACAATGTAAGCAATAAAATAATCGGTAAATATTAATTACAGTATGTTTGTTATGCTCTGATGATCAAGAAAGATTGTAATGCTGCTTTCATGGTAAGGTTGTAAAGTCATTTTTAAAAAAAACCATTTTTTTACATATCATTAATCATCCTTTTCATGCAGATATTTATCTTAAATATCTCAAAGCAATAGATTTGGAAAATAGAGCATCAGAGAGTATTTTGTTTTAATATAAAACTTGAGGGCATTGCAGGGAAAACTGGATATCAGTGAACGCGATATCACATGTATGACCTCCAATAGGTCAAGTAAAAACTGCTTACTGACAAAAACATTTTGCAGTTTCGAATTCAGGATACAACATGTATTAAGTTTCAATAATAAAAAAATCCTTCTCTGGGATCGGAAATTCCGAAAAAAAACGTAAGAAAAGTGCTGTTCGGGTCCGCGCCATAGATTTTTCTTGAATACTTCGGGATAAAATCATAAAACAAGTGTTTCGTAATAATATGTAATTTAAATATCTATCTCTTTAATGCAATATTTACACAGAGTAGTATAATGGTTACAGAATAGATAAATCACTAGTTTATCGCATGAAGCAAGGGTTTGTGGTAGCTTGTAATTTATCTATTCTGTAATCCTATACTACTTTGTGTAAATATTGTATTAAAGAGATTGATAATTAAATTATATATTCAAACGAAATACTTGCTTTATGATTTTATCCCGAAGTTTTCACGAGAAATCTACGGCGCGGAAATGAACTGTGTCTTTCTTATGTTTTATTTAGAGTAGCTTTCGATGGCGCCATCTGTTGACACTACATAGAACTACACTTCGCGTATGCACAATAAAACATTATTTACTACAAAAGCTCGTATTTCCCGTAATATTCAAATTTTTGAGTTCAAATTTTAATACAATGTTTCTTTTACGTATTGTCAGGTATTTTGTAAGTTTCGTACAATTCGAAAACAATATCTGCATTTTATAATAAAAAAAAAGATGCGGAGATAGATATTTTCAATTTAATACCGATTTTTACTTATATTCTGATAAATATTTTTATTGCCTCACTTTGGGTCCTAGTAATACTCCTCAAGCTCTTTAAAATGACACCAGAATCAACCTTCTAGCTAAACGCGTTTCCACGCTACACTTATTTATAATTTTACATAAAGTTAATTCATAACAATCACGCGGATTTAAAATAATTTATGCATAAAGCATGTGATGATGCTAAAAAAATCCCGCAAGTAATTTAATAAATCTTACCGTTCCTTCCACTCGTAATTTCTTTATCAAACATTTTTTACAATTTCATTTCGCTCTGTTATGCATGAAACATTCTAGTTTTAATCTTCTCTTGGAAGTTTCAATTAAACAATAATGAAAATAAAATAAAACGTGTTCTTCGACTGGGTAAAACAATATTATTTCTTTAAAAAATGATAAAACATTGTTCTATTGAATTAACAATAATAATTTACTTCACATTTCATAAAAATATTAATATATTTAGGTATGATTTTGATTAAAATATTATAATATTTCAATACTGGAATACATTCCCGCGAAATCTCGGCCCAAGTGATTTGAAAAATGCCTTACGAAATCATTTTAAAGAGATGCGGTGGGCTAAAAGCAAAGGTAGAGAAAAAAATGTAAGGTAGTTAGTATCGATCGAAATAGCGAATTACAATGGATTTTTTGTCGGTATCGAATGATGTTCTATTTTTAATCACGAATGATAGGAGGCAAGAATACAGAGGAACTTTCGATTTTTTTTCTTTTTGGAAACTTTCGTAATTATCCTCCAGGTATGGATAGTATAAAATCGATATGAAAAAGGAAGCACGGAATTTATTTATCAATTAGAAGGGTTACATACAAATAAGAACTTTTACTTTGAGCAGAAGGCTAAGAAAAAGGCAGACACTTTTAAATGACGGTACCTCTTAAGCAACCTTACCCACAAGAGGAAAGGCATTTAATAATGATAAGCCAACAGATTTGATAAGAAAGATATACATCATGAGAAGAAATACAGCTACCTTTAAAAAGTGTTGTTAAAGATTAAAACCATTGAAAAAAATTGCTTCAGAAGGTCTAGGATATTTTCATTACAAAAAATTAAATGCCATAGGGACGCATTTTATGAAAAAAATATTACTAAACCAGGAAAAATAAACCCACAAACAACATGTATCTATAAAAGAATACAGATCAAGCTAATCGCAAACATAAGCAACATGTGTTTTAACGACTTACTTGTAAAAAAGTGCGCTGGTTTTCGAAAACAGGTTGGGTATAGTTTGTGCGGCTTCCTTTGTAACAATAATATATGGATTAAAAGTTCTATTCACAGAAGCACATTTTTTTCTTAATTAAAACAAGTATCATTTATCAACGAAAGAATGAAGGGTTAATTCTAGATTATCGAATGAAAGTATTGTTTCCACGTCTTCGTATTCTTGCATCGTTTTTCATGTTCAAGTTCACTAGCAAGTGGAATCTATTAATCAAGCGAGAAACATTATGAGGTTGAACTAAAAGAAACTGAGCTCTTCATAAAAAATACCCTTAATAAAATGAGAAATTAAGAGTAATTAATGATAGTAAATCTGAAAGCTTGAGTCCTTTAAGCAACAAGAGAGTTTAACCTTTGTTCTGCGGGATTTTCTTTAGAAAAATAAGCTAACGTAGAACAGTTGGAAAATGTTAACTCGTTATTTTTCTGTGTTAGAAAAAATATGTTATGGCTGTGGTTTCAAGCGCATATTTTAAAGCATGTTCAGAAAGCTTAAGTTTTTTCCGTTTTTTTGCGTGAATATGAAGTGAATATATAATTTATACTTCTTTTAAAAAGTTTTATGACTATTAATAATTTTAAATGTCTTTCGTAACACTATATGTCTATATATTCCTGGTTCTTATTATCTAAATTACGTCTGTGTGTTCACTTCTTTGATTTCGTGATCATGTTTTACAATAAACAATTCGTAAATAAATGTGTTGTTTTGGAAAGATGGCGTTATAGTGTTTCACATAATGTTGAAAATACAGTACAACTTCCTTCTGATTGTGTTTTTTACTTATTATTACTTACAAAGAAGTTTATAGCCATTTGTAATCAGTACAACTGTTTTGAATAAACCTACATTATTTTAAATGAATTTCTTTTATCTATCGTTTGCTAATGCTTTCTTTTCATACGTATTTCCTAACTTTGGTTCGGCGACCAATTTTGTTCTTTCCAAGAAAGCGTTAAAAGTCTATAAGTTAATGCAATTTTTTTTTGTCTTACTTATATCTGTGACTTATTTAAACGAAGTATGTTCTCTGAAATTCGCATTTGAGAAAATTTCCTAATTTCTGTGTCACACAATGTTGTTTTATTTGTTACTATCATGAATATAATACTTGCTTATTTGAGAAATAGTTTTTAAATTATAATGAGTTTGATTTATTTTGTGGTAAGAAATATAAGTCTTACCGGTGGTGAAACGAACACAAATTCATTTATACATAAACCATGAAGATAGAATGCGTTTCTCAACAAATTTCAGTAAATTTTAAAGATTCTTCTTTGTCTTATATGCTTCCTAGATGCTTTCTACGAATTAAATTAATACATTCATGAATAAAAATAAGCATTCCCTCTCTTTTTACGTAAAATTTAATTTATAAATGTAACATCATGTGATGACACTAAAAATATCCTGCAAGTAATTTAATGAATCTTACCGTTCCTTCCGCTCGTAATTTATTTATTAGGTCTTTTTTAGAATTTCATTTCCCTCTGTTATGCTTAAAACATTGTAGTATTCACATTTTCATGGAAGCTTCAATTAAAAAATAATGAAATTAAAATAAAACGTGTTCTTCGATTTGATAAAACACTATTATTTCTTAAAAAAGATACGGCATTGTTCTACTGAATTAACAATAATAACTTGTTTCACATTTCATACAAATATTAATATATTTTGGGTGCGATTTTAATTAAAATATTAGAATCTTTCACTACTGAAATACATTCCCGCGAAATCTGGGCCCAAATGATTTGAAAAATGCCTTACAAAATCGTTTCAAAGAGATGCAATGGCCTAAAAGCAAAGGTAGAGAAAAAAATGTAAGGTAGTTAGTATCGATCGAAATAGCGAATTATAATGGATTTTTTGTCGGTATCGAATGATGTTCTATTTTTAATCACGAATGATAGGAGGCAAGAATACAGAGCAATTTTTGATTATTTTTTTTTTCTTTTGGGAAACTTCCGTAATTATCCTCCATGTATGGATAGTATAAAATCGATATGAGAAAGCAAGCACGGAAGTTACTTATCAATTAGAAGGGTTGCATAAAAATAAGAACTTTTACTTTGAGAAGAAGGCTTAGAAAAAGGCAGACACTTTTAAATGACGTTACCTCTTAAGCAACCTTACCCCCAAGAAGAAAGGCATTTAATAATGATAAGCCAACAGATTTGATAAGAAAGACATACATCATGAGAATAATTACAGCTACCTTTAGAAAGTGATGATAAGGATTAAAACCATTGAAAAAAATTGCTTCAGAAGGACTAGGATATTTTCATTACAAAAAATTAAATGCCATAGGGACGCATTTTATGAAAAAAATATTACTAAATCAGGAAAAATAAACCCACAAACAACATGTATCTAAAAAAGAACAGAGACCAAGCTATTCGCAAACATAAGCAACATGTGTTTTAACGACTTACTTGTAAAAAAGCGCGCTGGTTTTTGAAAACAGGTTGGGTATAGTTTGTGCGGCTTCCTTAGTAACAATGATATATGGATTAAAAGTTCCATTCTCAGAAACACATTTTTTTCTGAATTAAAACAAGTATCATTTATCAACGAAAGAATGAAGGGTTAATTCTAGATTATCGAATGAAAGTATTGTTTCGGTGTCTTCATATTCTTGTATCGTTTATCATGTTAAAGTTCACTAGAAAGTGGAATCTATTAATCAAGCGAAAAAATTATGAGGTTGAATTAAAAGAAACTCAGCTCTTCATAAAAAATTACCCTTATTAAAATGAGAAATTAAGAATAATTAATGTTTGTAAATTAGAAAGCTTGAGACCTTTAAGCAACAAGAGAGTTTAAACTTTGTTCTGAAGGATTTTCTTTAGGAAAAAAGCTAACGTAGAACAGTTGGAAAATATTAACTCGTTATTTTTTGCATTAGAAAAACATGTTATGCCTGTGGTTTCAAGCGAATATTTGGAAAAATGTTCCGAATCTTAAGAATAGAAGAAAATAGAAAAAATATCGAAAAACTACAAAAATCTATAATAGAAGCAATCAATTTGGTGCGCGCAAGTACTGCACGATACATAAAAAAATTGCGAAGTATAAAGATATAAATACAAATTAAGGCAACTTTTTAACTGTGGTAGAGGTAAAAATACAACAATATTAACAAAAAACGAATGAAAAAGAATCTGGTTTATGATGCCACCAGAGGCCTTCATCCATACAATTTCGAAATTAGAATAGGAATTCTGTCGAGGAAAAAAGACTTTAAGGTCTAAAATTTTAAATTTTTCTCTAAGTCCTGAACCTATTCCGGAAACAAATTGGAAAGAAAATATTTATCCACAAAAAATAAATTCAAAACAGCACCTTAGACATAGTTTGAAAAAAATGTTTTAAAACTTCTTGCCTCTGCCGTTGTGGAATGGAAGGAAAAAAACGACTTTCAGAATTGTATTTTTGCCTTTATCACAGTTAAAAACTTTCCTTAATTTGTATTTATATCTTCAGAAGCTTAAGAATTTTTTTTGCGTGAATATGAGGTGATTATATGAATTTTATTTATTTTTAAAAACTTTATGGACTATTAATCATTTTAAATGACGGTCGTAATAATATATGTCTATTGATTTCGTGATCATGCTTTACAATACAAATTAGTGATATTCATTGGATCATTGCGAGATGGGGCAAAGGATTTTCAAACATTGCGACAACAAACTCAGACGGTTGTAAAGAGAGGTTAATAGGGAGAAAAATTGAAATGGAACACTATGTCACAAGCTATGATGCCCGGAGGAGCAGATGTGGAATCGGGTTACGCATAAGTCGGGTAACGGAATAGTTAAGCCTATATTCAGACACGAGGCACCCATGGCTCTACAGCATGCCTTAAAATCTCAGATAGGGTAAACATACAATGTGAAATTTTCATTTAAAAGTGCTCAAAGCATTAAACAACTTGAATATGTGGTTTCTGAAGGCTTAAAGTACCCTCTTTGATGAGGATTTATAAATTTCAGATTAGAAAGCTTCTAAATTTTGTAACGAAATGTTACACTTGGTTATTAAATAATCAATCAACATAAACTGTTTGATACCATTAACAGAACGACATATTCCAAGAAATTGTTTCTTTGAAGTTTATTGTATTTAAATTCCTTAGATAAATTCATGCAGTTTTGTATTTAAAGTAAATAAAGCACACATATCTGGCTAATAGACATAAAATTTCATTTCGGTTTCATTTAAAACCTGAAATTTATCCCATTTTGTCATAAATAACGCAACTTGCACAATACCATTTATATCCATCAATTTGTACCATAATATAAAAATCTTCCGCCAGGACTTTTTAAGTTTCTGAAAGTTAAAGCGCCTCAGACACATCCATCATTCAAAGGAAAGCAGTTTTTTTCTTCTAGCGTTTTACACACTTTCAAGTTCCCATTTTTAAATCAAGTTCTGGAGTCATTTACAGTCTGTATAGATCAAAAATATACTTTTCTAGAAAACAAGAGGTTTGATTCTTTCACAAATTTTGCATTCTGCAAACCGTAATTCATTCATTTTATTATTGACGCTAACAAGTACTGACACTTTAAAATTAAACTGTAATCTATCTTAATATGTAGACTTTGAAACGTGTGTCATTAAATGAAAAATTCCGCAGTCAAGATAATTTATGGAAAAGTCTTTATCTAGACCAAAGTAAAGAAATCCTTTACAGAACCAGGTATTGTACGGAATCATATGCAATAAAATTAGCAAAAACTTGTGAAAGGTTAATTAATTGAAAGCGTAAATTAAACCAGTATACATACGACATATATTTTTATAATAAAATAAATTCATTTTTATAATTTGTTAAGATGTTGATATAATATTAAAACATTTTAGTTTAGTTACATTCACACCCGTTTAGAAGTAACCCGGGGACTAATTGGGGCGTACCTCGTAGTGACGATGATGTCACCAGACCCAGCTAAAAATCTCACAAATTCCATGCTTCAAATTTGTTACGAAACTGTAATTTTACTTCCCTGCAATATTTGTCTCATGGTTCAAAATAGACATTTACAGCGATTCTTATTGGATGCCTGTCAATGCCCCCTCGACATTGGTGACAAAATGAAGGTTCTAGAATATCCAAGAATTTCCATGATATCTCAATTAGGAGCTGATATATCGAGATTTATGTAGAAAATTATATGTGACGT
>BGPR01032521.1:0-17463 GCA_013235015.1 Araneus ventricosus | reverse complement strand
ATAAATGCATTACTACTGTATTAATTTTCTTTTTCGCTACTTTATTCTCTGTAAGTTCTTATTATCACTTTTTTTTTTCTCTTTTAAATGCTCTAGAACAGATATTCTAACACAAATCACCAAAGGGCTTTCAAATCTCTGTCCCCACTGAAATAATTCTTTTTCCCAATTCTATGTAACAAAGTTGTGTTTAATAAATTTATCATTATTTGTTTACTTATATTTTGCAGGTAGCAACAAGACTCTGAAATGACGAGATGATATGCCATATTTTTACTCTGGAATTATAATTTTTTCAGCAAAAAACGGATGATTCATTTTCAGCTTTTAGATGACTGTTATGTGTCTGAATCACCAGCAGAGAAAGAGATAGAGTAGCTGAGGAAAATGGAACAAAACTGATAAGTGCGAGTGTCTTCTACTGGAGATTCAAATATTGTATCGAAATAATTTAATAATGGTCATAATTAGTTTTCAAAGAATTCAGCTGAAATTCTTGCCGTCCTGTTCTCGAAAACGTTTCTTAATGAACCTATTTCTTGCTTCGTTTCTTGAAATGAAGAAAATAAATCATTTAAAGCAAACTTTACATTTTTAGAATATTTACAGAAACTTTGTATGTTTAGAACATTACAGAAACTTTACATTGCTTAGAAGATAATTACAGAAACTTGCTACTGCTTTAGGAACATTGAGTCCTTCGCATAAGCGAAACATTTAGAAACTACATGTTTAGAAACATTAGAGAAACTTCAGCCTAGAACATTACAGAAACTTTACACGTTTAGAAACCATTAGAGAAATCCTTACATTTTAGAACATTACAGAAACTTACATGTGTTTGAACATGAGAACCATACGTTTGAACATTAGAGTAAACTTATATGCCATAGAAATATTACAGAACTTACAGAATTTAGAGGTGTTTGGGAAACATTTGCAGAACTTTATATGTTTTACAAAATCGTCTGTTATAATTATTTTGCTGGTCATATACTGAGTAAAAATTTTTTCTGTGGAAGTTCTACGCTTAAAAAAAAATACTTATTCCAAAATCATTATTCACTTCAAAAAATAAAAGCATTTAAGTATATAATGAAAAAATTAAATATTAAATGAAAAAAAAGCACTGAACTGAAATCTATTATCATCAAATTATAATATCTTTTGTCTTCTCTGTGTATGTGTTGTCATGAATTTATTTTTACATTCACATTACTTGTAGTTATTACTGCAATATCTGATTATACGTTCTTCTAAAAAATATATAACTAAAGAATTTATATGGACTTTCGATTACATTTATTTGTATATTGCATATCATACGCGATTAACATTCATAATTTATTCTGATAAAAAGATAAAGTTAAAGAATGTAAATAGCTGCGAATATCTATTTTACATTCCGAGAAACAAAATGCGTTTCTAAACTAGAATTAACTTCTAAGGATGAGAACCGCTTTTTCTTCTTTCTTTTTTCGCGTTAGCTTGATCTGCCAAGGTTTCAAAATCTGCCCTGCTTTTCCGTCACTTTCAAACTAATCATCATTTCAGAGCTTATTGCAGATAATATCTGATGCGATCTTATCATGATCAAGGAAAGGTTAGAATTTCACCGTGAGACACAAGGTCAATACGGAAAATAAAAAGAGTAACCGGAGCGGATATTAAAGTTTATGGTAGTCATAGAAGATTTGAAAAGTCATCTTTTTCACAACGCGATTGTAACTTGGAGATGGTGGTATTCAGTACGTGTCACAAAAAAGGAAAAATTTCAAATAGCTTTAATGGTTGGTTCAAATTCAGTTCGATAAAATCTATTATACAGATAGGAGAACCTGAAGGTCGGGCTGCATCTCTCTAGAATCACTAGTAAACTGAGAATTTTGATTTTATTTAAAATTTACTCAATAACTACTGTTTGTTAATAATTTCTTTAAAAAAAAAATTATAAAATTTATAATATTGTTATATTTATTATGTTAAAATTTCTCTTTTAATGGGTCTACTCAATTTGTAGCTTTGACGCTGTCGAGACATTTTTTGTCTAGTTACTTAATTCTATTTTTTTTATTGAATTATCGAAAGTATTATACTGTTCTTGCGATTCTTATTGTCAGAGTAAGTCGGTAAAGTTAAAGCGTTTTGGTTTACATAATATGAGGTTTGACATTCGTCATGATTTATATAAAATTTAAGATCTTTGTCTCTCATCCGAAATTCTGAACGCTACCATAGTGATATATAAAAAAAAAAGAAAGAAAATTACGTGTCAATGTCATCAATGATGTCAGTGCTTTCTTAGCCGCAAGAAAAGGATCATACTACGAATATTCCAACTAAGAATACATTTGAAATTTATATATTCATCAAGTCTTCTGAAAAAATATCTCTGTTCTATTTTATTCATATTGAACTTATTCAAAAATAATTATCCTATTTTATATAATCCAGGTTATTTTGATTTTAGCAGTTATTCTTAAAAAAAATTGCCTGTTTAATGTTTGAAAATTTCTACTTTGATTGCCAAAAAAATTAATTATAGCAGATGTCAAACTGGTGTGTAGTTTGCTAAAGAATTTTATAGGATTATGTTTTTGCATTGATGACTAATATCCCCATTGAAGGATAGGACCATTTTTTTTTTAGTACAAAAGCGTATTTTTTCTAGATTATATTTTATTGCTGATTTAGAACTTTTCGTGTTCAAAGGAATTCTTTCTTTCTCTTTATAATGAATATTGTATATTTTACACCTGTGTATTTGTCCTTAGAATGCCTTATCGTTGCCAAATGATTGCGGCTCAGTAAAGCGAAAATTTCTATTTAAATTAGCAACTTAACACCTTACAGCAGCCATTTTTTCCAAGTATTAATTTTCAAAGCTTTGTTACATGATATTTTAGATCAGACCATTCAACAAAATCATGCTCAGAAAAAATTCTTCAAATTAAATTATTTTCTCATTATTTTTCTGAGATTTAAATTACAACTGTTTACTTTACGGATATCTCTGTTTGATATTGTGAACAAAAGAAATCATGAAACATACCTCTGCCGGTAATACTCTGCAAATAACTGTAATTTGGAAATATGCACCTGAATCAATTGTACAAATTAAAAAGAAAATGAAAACGAAAAGAAAGAATAATTTGAAAAGAATGTATATGAGAAGGAGAAGAATTTGAAAAGACGAAGACGAATAGAAAGAAGAATTTGAAAAGAAGAAGAAGAGAGACAAGAATTCTAATAAATAAGGGTTAGTATGAGAACTGGGAGACATTTTATTTTTAAAATATTCGTTTGGTAATTTATGCATTTACTCTACTCTTGCAATATGTCACCAGTATATTCTACGGCAAGTTTCTTTATATTTCATTGTATAAAATTTTTTTTTGTGTTCTTCTTTCTTCCTTCAAAAAACATCCATATTCCATTCAAATTCTGTCAACTTTGTACTTTATACATGTAACGAAATGAACATGATTCTTGAAATTCCAATTCTGCCAGCAAAGCTTATGAACTATCACGTTTCCTAAAAATTAATTTCTAAATTGTTATTATTTCACGGAAAACCGACATATGGAAATATCTTTCCTCAATAATATGATAAAATAAAGCATTTTGATTTGATTTCATTCATAAAATTTTATTTTGTACTTGTTAACTTGGTGATATTTCTACAAACAGAAATGAAAAGAATTTTTTTTCTTCCGAATAGGAAATTTACTTAGAGAAATATGATAAAATTCCACCCTGTCCAACCTACAAGTTGGTTTTAAAAAAGAACAGAATATAGATTTTCAGCAGAGAAACGTACTATCAAATTAACAAATGCATAAAACAATTTCTATACCATTATTAAATTCAGCATTCACAAGGCCAAATATTATTATTTAAACTTCTTTCAAGCCATTATACTTTTTGTATACAAAGCATAATTTAAAGAAATAATCGTAATCTGCCCAACATTGTGATGAACTCTGGAAGTATTTAGATCTTCTTTCATCTCGTTTGTATGACGCATACAACTTAACATCGTAAACATCTGTAAAGAAAAATTGAAAACTGGTATCTATTCATAATGGAATTGTAGACCCTATACAAATTCTATTATGTTGTACTAATATACCAATATAATATTATAATTAGTAAATTATAAATAGTACGTGGCCTAAGAAATAATCAGTAATTAATTTGAATAAATAAAAATGATACCTCACTTAAAAAAATAATTTTAAAATAATTTAAATACAAGTATTTTAATGTTTAACCGTAGTCACTGAATTGTTCAGTCTTTTCTTTTGTCGGGCGAAGGAATTTTTTACGGTTTCTTTTTGACCGAAATGACAAAATAAAGCAAAGTCCTGACTAAGGTCTAAAATTATTTACTTAGATTGGATGATCATTATAGGATCGGGATAATGCTAACTAAATGTAAACAGTCTAGAACAAATGCAATTATTTTCAATTTATTTGTACTTGAATTTCAAAAATAAATTCCAATTGTAAATGATGTTTTGAATATTATATGTAATAGGAAATTAAACACTAAATCCAAGTCGGAAAAAAAATTCCAATGATTTCGAGTTAAAACGTTCATCGAATGTCGTAATTCTCTTATCTCTGCTACCCAGCATCACAGGTTACTATCCTTCCAAAGTAGCAATACGGTCCGGAACAGCTAAAAAGAAACCATTGTTTAATTTAGAACTCAACCTTACATGCTTGGTTGAATAGGCATATGAATGTTTATTGTTTATAATTATTGTTAGTATTTGTTGTACTCCTACACCACTTTCAATTTTTAAATAATATGAATCATGAATATGATTAAATTATTACACAATTATTGGATTATTTGTATACCAGAGACCGTTCGGTTGACTTGCTTAATCAGTCATTCCAAGAAATTTTTCGTTTCTCCATATTGTGAAATGCATAACCACAGAGATTTGAAAGTCTAGTTTATTTCCGTGAAGTGTTCTGTGAATAACGATACTTAAATTCTAATAATCTGATATTAACCAACAAAATCTCTAAAGAGTTAAAAAACATACAAAATCGGTTAGATGTGATCAATAAATACCGTAATTAAGGATGCCTGAGGCATATTAGTTTTCGAAAATGGAAGCAATTCATACGCAATAATTTAAGGACATGTTTTAAACTTCAGTTAAGCTTCGTATAATAATTGTTGTGTTGTGAGAAAATGCTCATACTCGCAAACGCTTCATTTATCAAGTAGTAAAAAATACTGATCAAAACATCTGTCGTACTCTCTTTTTCACTGATGCGTTAAACAGCGGTAAAATAATTTTTTTAAAAAATTTCATATTTGCACAAATTTGCGATGAAGGAAAATGCCATTTTATTCAGACGATGAATGTTAGCCTATTCATCCATTCATGCATAAGCGTATTATCTTACATTTAAAATAATGTAGTTCAAAAGTCCAACAAAGGTTTTTAAGTGGAATATTCCATTTTCTAGATTATAATTACTTTAAAATATCTTTTCTTAAAAGATTTTTTTAATTCAAAATTCTTAACATTAGCTATTTAAGAAAATTTCTTAAGACCTAAACGAAGACTATAATTTTCTATAAACTACACGAAAATCGCAAATATTTGTCAGTAAACTATAGAAATTATTAATATTTTTTGAATGATTCGAAACCGAAAAATGGTTACCCAAAAGAATCATCCACATTCATCGTCAAAGATCTTAAAAAGCTCCAGCTCAGACAGATCCACGACCAGTTCCTATAAGATTAATGTGACCATACGTCCCGTTTTGAAATGATTCGAAACCGAAAAACGGTCACCCAAAAGAATCATCCATATTCATCGTCAAAGAACTTAGAAAGCTCCAGTTCAGACAGATCCACGACCAGTTCCTATAAGATTAATGTCACCATACATCCCGTTTTGAACGGGACAGTCCCGTTGTCTCCAGGCACAGCTTCGAGTCGCCCAAATGTCCCGTTTTCAGAAAGAGAGCAAGCAACCCACGATAACAATTTCAAACAAGAAGTTGCCAAAAATAAAAAAATCCGACGGTTGTGTCTTGTAGCCCGGTGATGCCGGAGCATGCGCTATACATGTCACACATATGTAAGTTGGTCAGAAGCCTCCCATCTCGCACCTAGTTCTATCTTCATTACACCGCATGAAGTGACAGAATGGAACACTGGGAATATTTAAACCTAAAGTCGTTGGGTGGAACTGTTCAAACACTTTCACTCCAATAATTTAAATCATTCGAACTTTCGTACAAGTATTGAATATATTCTATGTCTGCCCGACTCTAATGTACCCATAGAAAGGATCTTTTTTCTTATGAATAAATTGTGGACGAGCTAGAAAACACAGCCTCAAGTCGCAGTTTATAAAGCAACCTTAATTACCAAAGTAAATTTTAAAAAATCCTGGCAAGAATTTCATTCTTTTTTACATCAACACCAAATATACTGAAGCAAAAATGTATTCTTCAAAAAAAATCAAGATTACATGAATTATTTATTTTCAAGTGTTTATTCCTGTTCTTTTTATTAATGAATAAAAAACTGAAGAAATATGTGTTTTCTTGAATTCACATAATATCACCTAAAAATTAAAAAGTGTCCCGTTTTAAGAGAAAAAATAAATGGTCACTTTATATAACAGTCTCCCCATATACAATTAAATTCGCATTTAAAATGCTTCCATTTTTTAATTTTAAAGCTATAAATAAAATCTGATTACACATAGGTACAAAAAAATGATTCATTCTACGTATTGTTCTTGGATATTGGGATTTGCAAGTCCTGCATGATTCAATACATTCAACACAGTCAGCAATACAATCGGATTTCCAACAACGATTTTATAAATTTCGGGTTGCTATTGAAAACCGAATAATATGTGACACAACTTACAATGAACAACTGAACAAAGTGCAATCACAGAAGAATTCTAATAGTTCAATAACTGATTTTCGGAAAAAGCGGCATTAGAATCTTTTTTTCTGTAATGTTTTGTGATTGCATAACTGCAACCCTTGAAAGTCTAATGACTGTCAGACTTGAGACTTCAAATGCTTGGTAAACGACAGATATGTTCAAATGTGATAAATGAACAAAATAAACGAGCTGATATGTAACATTCAATCAATACAGACAGAAAACATAGGCATCTACGTTTATTTATTCAAGACATCTTTTTAACTATCACATTAAACGTTTCTTGTTATCTTGTGGCCATTACTACTGTCCTACCGCCAGGAGAAAAACCCTGGACAGGGTTGCCTCAAGAAGTCGAAGAAAGGAGGGATTCAGATATAAAATCAACCGCAACATTTGGCAACCTAAGCTCACTTCCGTTAGGCGGGGAATTAGTTTTGGAACGAAGTTCAAAGAGAAACGAGACTTCCGCCAGTTCTATCTATGCCAAATGAAATAAAGCCCTTTCCTTCACCCCCCAAATTGCAGTGGAATATCCCGTTTCCACAACGACCGCCACAGGCATGTCTGGTGTCTAGAGCTTTTCTCGTGGCGGTAAGATAGTAGCATAGATAGATACCAAATATTGTTCCTCGAATCTGCCAGAGAAAAGCTAGTTTTTACAACAAAGGTGTCAACTGCCGAGGAGTTATCAATTCAAAAGCTATACATTTCGTATATGGTTTGCACGCACAGCAATTCGGTAGATAGCCAATTCCAACCCAAAATATCTTTGGCTAATGCCAACAAGCTCCGGCCAGTTCAAGATCTGAAGATTTCATTTTTCATCTCACTTTCTTAGTATAACATGTAAAAACAAGACCGAATAAAATACAGTTTTAAAAATATGATACAGAATTTTCATTTATGAGTTTAGCATCTCAATGCTCTAAATCTGTTAATAGCTGATATGATTTAGTCCTAAATAAAAAAGTTGTTTTGTGTTTGTTCTAATGCTTTAGATCAGTGGTTCCCAACCCATGGGCCGCGAAACACTAGTCAGTAGAGCTTCAAAAGTTTTCTCTAGTTTTCTTGCTTTATAAAACAATATATTTTTATTCCTTTTATAGTAAGATTTACTAATTATTAGCATATACGGGCATATAATATACAAGGTGTCCGAGAATTCTGGGGCACATTTCAAAAATTATTAATAAAAAAAATCCTAAGTATGTTACAATTACATTTTTTAAAATGAGAGTGCATTTTAAAAAGTTTTTTTTAGATAGGAAACGCGCCGTTACAGTTGTCTAGGTGGCCTTAAATTATTGAAAATCTCCCATTTTTGAGAGCCATTATCTGAGAAATTATTAAAGCTAGAAGAAAAATAAAAGCATGTATTTGTAGGGAATTTTAAGCTTTTTAATTTGTTAACTAGCATGTAATATGAAAATGGAATATTTTTCGATATAATCAAGAAAAACTAAAAAAGGAAACCAGAAAACGCAAAAATTTGACTCTAGCAGTTGACATTCAGTTATTCTGGGACATCCAATGCAATTGTCGAATCAATCGAACACAGATGAAATTTTTAAAAAAAGTTATCACCGGAAATCTGAAACTAAATGTCCATATTTATAATAGAAAAGAACCAAAGATGTCTTCTAGAGCAGAGGTTCCCAACCTGTGGTACGCGTACTCCCAGGGGTACGCGAAATCAAAGTTGTTATTGGCGGAAACAAAATTAACAATAAGGCATTAAATAAATTAGAGAATTTTGTTTCTCCAAATGAATACTTGCTATTTAAGAACTAAACCACTTGAATTATTGATTATTACGAAGTGCAATTTTTAGCTATTCTTATTTTAAGTTAAAATGAAATAATTACAATACTGGTTTCAGTTGCTTTGGTGATGAACTAACACTATTGTAAAAATGGAATAAAATATAAAATCAAAAATAAGTTCTGCAAGTCTAATTAAGTAATTCGAGTCATTTAACTTTTAAGCTAACTTTAACATTATTGATAAAAACTTCTTTGAATAGACGGATGGCTGGGGGAGGGGGGAATTAGATATGATAGTAGGGGGTACGCGGAAACAAAAAGAATAATCTAGGGGTACGCGAAGGAAAAAAGGTTGGGAACCCTTGTTCTAGATCTAGAGTTATATGACTGAATAAAAGACGTTGCTACCGTTGTTTTAAAATAAATTTTCTACACAAAAGAAAACAGAAAAATACTTATATCTATGACAAAACCAGTTCATTTTTTAACAAATTCAATGGATAATATTTATCATTCTTATAATGTTTTGTTGATTTCTATAAATATAACTCTTTTGTTGGCCACATTTCATTCAAAATTCGATCTTGGAACGATATTTAATCATCGGGAAAACGTTCACTATATAAAATTTCTTTTAAATAATAATAATTAAGCAATATTCATATCTTAATATTATAAGTATACATGTAGAAATTTGTTTTTTTCAAATGAAAACTTATCATGCGGACAAAGAGAAAAAAGTTCTTTTATTCGAATTCTTTGCCCTGACTTCGCAGAAACTACAAGACAAAACGTGCCCGATAATTGCTTTTAAGAAATTAATTATGAAATTGTTTATTTTATAAATTAAAGCAAAAGTTTATACAATTTTTTGTCGGCAATTTTGTTTAAACTATTATCTTAAGTTAAATGAGAATAAATCAAAATCGTATTAGTAAAAGCAAAGAGAAATAGGACCAAAAAGTAAAAATTTTCAACACTGCTTTGAAAATTTACATTAAGTTTAATTTCATTCATCTTTTTAATATTCGATAAAATTATAAAATACATCATTAAGTTTTAAAAGAACAAAGTATGCAAGATTCTCATAATTTAAATTAAGGTTTCTAAATAACATCTGGAAACTAATTAAATAAACTAGTTTTTAATAAACTTTCCCTGAAGATTATTAATCCCAATTCATAACAGATGAATTAATGACATGAAAAATAATTGTTTTGAAGAACACCAAAATAATAATTCCTTTAGCAGAAAATAGAAATGATTTTTTATATGCGTGCGTGGTGTCTACGTACTTCAGGATTAGCTTTTAAAATAATAAAATTAAGGATTTAAAACGTGTATACTTTCTTTTTCAAAAACATGAATTAACAGTATTTAAAATAAGGCAGTTTTGAACTATTCTGTAACCGCTGCTTTTTTTACGCTGTTATTATATATATATAATTGACAGTATTAGAATAGCATTAATCTTAAAATAGATCTTCTAATCATCTAACATTTCTTCTGTTTTCTTCTACATTTGCTGCTGTTATATATGGTAGTTACATTCTAACTGAATCAGTTAGAATGTGCACTAACTGACTCAGAAGGAGTCCTTATTACTATATAAGTTGAGAATTTTAAAAAAAATTCCAGAAATTATTCAAAATTCAGGTTTTTAATGAGAAATTAACACAAATAGTAAACTCTAATAGCACCGATTAAACTATAGGCAAAAACTAAGCAAAGTAATTAAACAAATAGTAAACGCTAATAGCACCGATTAAACTAGACAGGAATTAAACAAAGTAATCAAACATCAGTTAACGAAATTACACGGAAACGAACGAAAATTTGCAACATTTTAACAGGAAATGACACCTGAAAAAAACCATTATGAAAATACTAATAGTCTTGTAGCAACGAAACATGGCAACTCGATTCATTCATTACGAATATCATTGACAAACCCAACCAAGTATCATTTGCTGTGTGTTACAACTCGAGAACATGTCAGAACCCCAAAATGCGCGATTCATTTTCATATAATGACACGACATGACACATACAAATTAACTTCTAACATCTGCTGAGCGTAACCCCCTGCTAATGTTTCTCTACACGCACGCCTGATTCAACTTTTCAGTTGTAAACACACACTACCTATAAGCCTAAGGCAAGGAATCCCATCAAATGTTTACTAATCAACTCTCAATCTTTAACGTCCTTACGTAACAACTTTTAACGATTCTTTGACACCTCCAGGCGTGTTAATTCTTCATGGTCAATCGTAATGAGTCACTCATGCGATTAGCCGGTAATTAACTTGTTAAAACCCGCCCAAACCAAAGATAAAACGTTTTTGTTCACTCATTGCTACAGAATCATTAAATGTTTACATACTGTCGCTTAACAAGGAACACCACATATCTAAATTTTTTTGAAATTTCAAAACAGGAAGAAAAAAACTGAATTTTTCGCAACCAATAACAAATATTTCTGAATTCTTTTCACATCTGATATGAACATGAGGTTGAATGTATCCCACCAGATGTTAAAAAAAAAATTCAGAAATATTCGTTATTCGTTGCGAAAATTCAGTTTTTTCTTCCTCTTTTGAAATTTCAAAAAATTTGAGATAGATGATGTTCCTTGTTAAGCGACAATACGTTTATTAAGTCACAAAGGTATTGTCCAGGCAATGGTAAAAAAAAATCACTAGATGTTTACAAATAATCTCAAAATGGTTTACGTCCGGGTTGAGAAATAAAAACAAAAACCCTTTTCGTACAGCCATTTGTATAGATTTGTCAGATGTTTACTTATATTTGTTAATTAATTCAAAACGGTTGAGTCCAGGAATTGGTAAAAGAAATTACCAAATATTTAGTAATAATCTCGAAACGGTTTACATTCGGCCTTTGGTTGAAAAACAAACCCTTTTTGTTCACCCATTGATACAGAACCATCAGAAATTTACTTATTTTTATTAAAACGGCTAAGACCAGGAATTGGTGAAAAATCATCAAATATTTACAAATCACCTCAAAATTGTTTATGCCCGGCTTTTGTTGGGAAACATAATCAAACGCTTTCTGTTCAATAATTGGTACAAAATCATTTAATGTTTGCATATGATTATTAATTAACTCAAAACGGTTTTTATCCAGGCATTGGTAAAAAAAATCACTAAAATTTTACTAATTAAGTAAAAATCTTCCGCGCTCAAACGTCCATCCTTTGGTTGAGAATCATCAAATGTTTACAAATCAACTCTTATCTTAATGTCTTACGTAACAACATTTAAAGATTCCTTGACACCTTGAGGCGCGTTAGTTTTCTATGCCCAATTGTAATGAGTCACTGATGCGGTTAGACAGTAATAATTGAGTTGTTAAGGTTCCTGCTAAAGAAAAACAAAACGATCCCCCCCCTCCCCCCCGGTAGACACAGCAAGCAAGCAGTATCAGACGGTTGCCCACAAGGAATAGTAATAGTACCCATACTATTGGCAACGTTCCAGGTGTGAAAGGCTCGCACAAAAGCGCGCCACACATAAAAACCACGTGCTGTGCTTACCTGGATGTGGATATATCCATTGGGCCGGACAGAGAACGCACAACACTCACTCGATAAAAAGGCAAATAAAGCGACGCTATCGTTCCACAACACGCATGTGCGGTTGCCACAGCAGCGAAAGGCACTGTTATCACACGAAGGTAAGGGAATGGACTGCTGAAGAAGAAAACTTTCTGCTCATCGCGAGGTTGCCGTAATCGCTGGAAGGCCCGTTTTGTCGCCAATCGCCCGCCGCCAAACAGGATCTTGGGGGAAGATGAAGATGGATCTATCTCGCGTATAATGTCTTAATTAAATCCAGTGTGGTGTGCCGATTTTTAGGGTTATGGAAGGAATTCTTAAGAGATGGGGACCTTAAAAGATGTTAAATTGCGATGTCCGGCATTATCTCTTGATGAATGGGGATGTTATGTTGTAGTTGCTGGATAGTCAGTAATTTTCTATCATTTTTTTAAAATATCGAATAGGTTTTATAGATGAGTTAGGTGATTCTTAAGACGCAACGCAGGAATGAAGAAATTTCGGCAACGCTTATTTATTTGATCCCCTTTAATATTGTACCTAAATAATGTAAAAAGATAAAAAAGGGATAATTTTTTCTTAATAATTCGTTTAGGAAAAGCGATGCGTGGCATAATGTTTTGTTCCTTAATAATAGATAATCTCAAATAGAGTCAAATCAATTATGTAAAACGAAAGAAAATTTCTATCATTTTTAACAGTATTCATAAATCGTTGAATACACAATAAACTTACAAGTAACAACATATCCGAAGATCGAAGAAGAGCATATCTGTTGATCTAGGTTTGAGATATTTTTTTCAGAGATATGCTATGTATTGAAAAACAAAAAAAAAGAAAAAAACTTTTATTTATGAGAAGAATTTTTAACATTTTCCGCCTTATATGTCTTTTTAAATGCATTTCTACGAGTATTGCTATTTGCTTTTAAAATATCTGTTTTAAAAAGACATATAAGCCGGAAAATGTTATAAATCACGTTAATATCGCTAAAAGGAACCCACATTGCTTTGCACATTAGTTGAATTAGTAATATTATTTTTTCAAATCATTCACCTATTTGTTTTATTTCACATTTGGATAATCATTTTCTGTGGAACCGATGTGTATCATCTACAGCATTAAATTTTAAAAATACTCAAGTAGAAAAAGATAGGGAATTATGGTTGAGGAAATTTAAAATATTAACTTATTCTGAAATGTATGTAGGAAAATTGGCAATGCAGAAAAATTTAGAATAATTAGTTTTTTTAAATATGTTTAGATTACCCTATATTTCAGACCAGTATAAAAAGATAGGGAATTATTGTTGAGAAAATTTAAAATATTAACTTATTCTGAAATGTATATAGGAAAATTGGCAATGCAGAAAAATTTAGAATAATTAGTTTTTTTAAATATGTTTAGATTACCCTATATTTCAGACCTACAAACTTTTGTATTTGTAACAAATGAGGTTTTGGCACAATTTCCAAACACATTACTTGCACTTATTTTTAAAATTCTTTAGATTATCAGCAGATTTTATTTCCTTTATAAAACAGGTAGTATTCTTAGAAGTAATCTACCTAAAAGAAACACGAAAACAGAAATCTTTGGGAAATAATGAAACACTGTTTGAGTATTATTGATTCAATTTAAATAATTGCATTTGTAAAAAATCTTTGAGAATAAATTCAACTGAATTCTCTCATGAAAACTGTAATTTATTCAAAGCGAAGACAGTTGTCAACTTAACAAATTATTGAAACCAAAAATTAAAATATTAAAATCTTTTCTTCACTCGAATGTTTTTATTGGCAAAAATGCAAAAATTAACAACTGAATAAAAATTCGTTTTCTTTCAAAACCAGCTACTTCTGTTCTAGAAAATATTTTCATATTAGTTTTGAGAACAAAACTCAGTGTAAGTATTTGAGATATGAACGCTAATCCTTCAATACGATTTGAAATAGTTAGCAATGTTTGCGTAAGATACTTAAGGAAGAATCTTTATCCGTTTCAAGGTTCTCGAAGGTCATGCCATGTAGCCCCACATTCCACTGAAAAGATCTCAAGACGATATTTCGTAAGCCACAGATGTAAAGAACGATAGTGTCAATCCATCTGTTGAACCCTTTTAAACATCTGAATGAAAAGATAAAAGATTCGCACTTACAGGAAAATTGTATTCAAAGGGTTGGGGTGCAGATAACGCCAAGGAATTTTGTAGTTCTTCGCATTCCCTTGTTGAAGTTCGCAGAGCCGTTATCGGTTTGAAATATTTTACATTTTTCACCGCAACAAATTCTAAACCAATATGGCCAGTATCAATCTTCTACTAGATAAATGATTTCAAATCTCTTGTCGATTTCGAACTCTCTTCAAGTACCTCGCCTGAAATAATGGGAACGCCAGATTTGAGGTTGAAATTATGAATATTCTTCTGAACATTGAGTGGAATGGAAGGATTTAAAAATTAGTCCCACCCCCCCCAGAGCCAAGCCAGAATTCTAGATTTTATTTAACATTATTACAACTGTTTTTTCTCAATTTCCCTCTTTTTAAAAAATAATAAAAACGTTTCAAAATTACTTTCTGGCTTGACAGGCTCGAAAATTTTCCTACTTTTGTAGTCATTCCACTTGTACTTGTAGCTTTGAGGCTGTCGAAGACATTTTTTGGCTAGTTATTTCATTGTAATATTTATTAAATTATCGAAAGTATTGTATTGTTTTTTATGATTCTTATTGTCAGGTGAGTCAAGTCTGTAAAGTTAAAGAGTTTTGGTTTACTTTAGCTTTGAGGTTTGACATTCATCACGACGATACAAAGTTTTTATGACCTCCGGCCCCCCCCCCGACCCGAATCCTAGATTCGCCACTGGCGGCCACAAAAGGTATGCTTAATATCGTTTCAACTCGCGTGAGAATAAACGCAGTGACTAAAACAATGGAAAGTATCGTTTTAAAATATGCTTAAAATTATTCTTAAAAATTTGTTAAAATTAAGGAATAAAGTGTGCGGAAATAAAACTGGTATCATAGAAAAACTAATTTTTTGAATTTTAAAGTGGTGTAAAAATGGGATTTGTGCGATAATATGCTCTAAATTTATTCAGGAAAACATCAAAATCCTGACTAATTTTATAATTAATTAAAAATCTAATTACAATTTTGGAAAAACTCTTCCTTAGCGAGCACCTACTGCCCAAGAAGAAACTACGTGCCAGACGGTATTGTGGAACTTGCGCACAGTAGCATTTTCGATAAGTCATTAATTAGTGTTCTTTGCGCACAAGTGTTGGAAAGGTTGCAGTATTGTAAACTTTATCGATGTCTATATGATTTGGCTTGCCTTTGGCGCATTGAAAACCTTTGACATATGGCAATCAATCAATGCCAGTAGGACAATGACACCTCGTGCCCTTGATAACACAACGATGCTTCCCTGGGAAAATGCTAAGGACCTTAAAAACTGTTATTTTCAAACATAAGACTAACACATATATAATTTAAATTAAACAATAAATAATCCATATAAATTAATCGTTATGTTAAATAAATTGAAAATACATGAATAATGTAATTATCAATTTCCCTTGGGAAAGTGGTGATTATCTCATAGAAAAGAACCCCCACCCATCAATCACTCTCTTAAGTATGCATTCTCTATTGCCTCTCTAGTTGTTCGCCAAGTTTTCCTGCCAAACGCAATTAGGATCCAGTAAACCTACAATGTGTGCTCAAATTCCACTAGTTAATGATGTGCGGAAATGCGCCTGTGCGCATCAGACACAGAACCGTGCCAGACTTGTATTGGTAATTCTAGGCCTAACGATCTGCGGTGTAGAGAGTTTTGAAACATTTTTGTATCGCACCCAATTTACAAACAGTATGTCAGCCTATTAGCATCATCACGCTGAAAAAATTGAAAGCGTTTCCGTCGCCTTTCTCGTTTCATGTAATAAGATGTCCCCCACAGCATGCCATCAAAATTGATTGTTTCTAGGTATTATGCATGCGCCGAAACTTTCATGACTAGCATCAATAAAATTGCTCTAAATGTATTCAAAATTACAAACGAAAAAGAATTTTATTCCATCTTAAAATGAAAACAACGAGATGAAATATCTATTCAAAGATGCCAATTGAATTGCGGTTCTACTTTTTCTCTGACTGTCAGAAACAATTTTTAAAAAGAATATTTTTATTGTTTAGCAACGGATTCGGAAACCCTCCGCGCTTTTGCGCATACGCCGGGCAGAGCTATTTTCATCAAAATAAGGGGCAAGTGAAGAATGGAAGGGTGATGTTTACATTTTACTGAGCGTTATCTAACAAAGAACTCCAGAAATGAGCTCATATGACTCATTGCCTGACACCCCTTTCCGGTGTAAAATCGACCAAAAGTCGTAGTCTCGGAATCCGTTGCTGAACAGTAATTACAGAGACGATACTCTGGCGTAAAAATTTTTTAAAAAATCTATTCATCCAATGACGGGACAATGTGCAAGTTCATAAAAGAAATAACTAAAAGTGCATATAATTTTTGGCAAGCAGTGCCAGCGACTGGGGGGGGCAAAGGGGCAGTCCTCCCCCCCCCCTTTTCGAAAAAAATTAAATTTTTATTTCATTTTACCTGCCTAAAACTAGGAATTATATATCTATATATATATATATATATATAACAGTAATGTCTGTGAAAGCTAGCTAAATTTGCAACTAAATTTTGCTATCTCTCGGGGTACTTATAATTTTTGTCTATAAATTTTTACCTCCCCCCCCCCACACACACACTTCGGCACCCCAATCGCCTCAACAGCGATTGCAGCAGCTATTTAAGGAGCTGAATATTTCTTCAGATATAAATTTTTCTTTTACATTGATGCAAGTGTCAAACTAATTAAGCGTTTCAGCGACATGTTAAAACTTTTTTTTTAATTGTCGAGGAAATTGATCGATAAATGTAACCTCTAACTCTTATAAATGTGAACAAAGACTTGTCATACCGTTTGGAGGATTTTCAGGTCTGTCGATGCATGTAGTGATTTCGGGAATTATATTAAAGTATCACTTCACATACAATTTTCTTTATATATCCAAATAAGTTTCAAACAAATTAAGTTTATAAAGCAAACTATTGAGTGAATTTTCAAATTGACGAAAACATTTTAAATGCGTTAAAAAATAA
>BGPR01032520.1:0-17463 GCA_013235015.1 Araneus ventricosus | reverse complement strand
AATTTTGGTTGTGGTGTGCAGGTTTTTACGACCGATTGTTCCGTGTTGTGTCTTCGCAAAAAGACCGGGGACGGATTGATGGAGAATTTTTCTTGCGTCTGTGGAAACGATTTGAACGTAGGACTGCGTTCCTCCCATTGGGGTCTCGGGAATGAAATTGATTCACACGCCAAAACGCCACAAAACTTGGTATGGGAGATCCTCTATATCTCGGTAACTACATGTGTTAACAAGTAATATAAAAAAAAATTACAGTCAATTCCTACTTAGGTCAACAAAGAAAAATTTTATTTTAGAAATTTTTTTCTCCCATATAAAACTAAAATTAATTAATTAAATTTAATTAATGAATTAATATTTGAAAAAACTGTATTAACATCAAGTGTCATCCACTACAAGTTTCAAAAAATGGATTTGAACTTGAGTGGATGAATAAAAAGTATTTTATTAACGATTGAAAATTTGAACAAGATATATAAATATATATAGGGAGAGTGTGGACTAATAGTAGGAATTGAAAAACATAACTAATGTCTTATTTTAGAGATAAAGGGTAACAACAGAAGTTACAAAAAATTCCTTACGAGAAACAAAAGAGTCTCGCTAGTAAAGTAGTCCTACGCCTTTGACATCTGCGGCTGTTCGGAAAGACAGCCTCCCGTCAATTTTACTTTCTCGTATACGAAGTATCCAAAGAGAAAGTATTGTAATCGTCAAAAAATTCGAATTCGAGATTTTGACGAATCTCTACGTTTTAGACCTCCCTGAGTCCGAAAAACACAATTTGGGAATTATGTCTGTGTGTCTGTGAACACGATAACTCGAAAAATATGAGAGCTACGGGGGTGAAATTTGGTATGCGGTCTTTAAATATAATTTGTAGGTTTCTATCAAATTTTGGACAAAATCCGTCAACGGGAAGTCTGTCTGTCTGTCTGTATGTCCGAAGTCATGCGAACGCTATAACTCAAAAAAATTGATTAGCTAGATGGTTAAAATTTGGTACACAGTTTTATCGTCATGAATGTAGGTCCGTATGAAAATTTGGGCCAAATCCGTCAAAGGGTTGACTGTCTGTCGGTCTGTATAATTTATCATTGAAACCAATCCGCTATCTCCACGCGCATGCGTACAGAAGCAATTGTCTGTGCTCGCGAAAGAGCGAATTACGTCAGTTTGTCCTTGAGACGGCAAGAGTGAAACCTAGCAGTGTGCGATAGATGCGTTTTAATCGGTACGCATCTCTTTGAATTCTTTACCTAGATATTTTTCAATCACTATAATGAAAAACCTTCTGATAGTCATTGGATTCTGGATAACAGTAGGTTCGAATATTTTTAGCCACGCGGGGGAAGGAGAAACGGCACCTTTTTGGGGAAGTATACGAGAAAGTTTAGGGGAGAACACTCCCGCTGGTTTTAAAGTTAAATCACTGGTGGGAAAAATTTGAATGAGATTGGTACCTCTAGTCCAGCGGTACACAACCTTTTTCCATTCTCGTATCTCTTGATTAGTCGTTTTGCTTTTAATAAGGTGACCAATCGTCCTCTTTTAGGGAGGACAGTCCTTCTTCTGTAAGTTCTGTCCTCCCTCTAAAAGGGTCCTCCTACATGCCCTCCTTTTCGATATTTGAAGACTCCTTATTCCGCTGTTAATCGAGGTTTTCCAACTGCTAACGATTTTTGGACAAGTGAAAAATCGAGATTGAACGTTGATACTCTAGCTTCAGCTCTTGCTGTAAATTTCAATATGAAGGATATTTCTTGTTCTGATATTTCCAATATATTGTTAGAAGATGATACAGTGGAGTCTCCCTATAACGAAATCGATTGGTTCCAATTGAAAAATTCGTTATAGAGAAAATTTCGTTATACGGAGATTAGAGATTTCTGCAGTTATTTAAGTAAATGTTCCAAACTTTTCAATAGTGCGTTAAGTTCAAATGTTTTTAATTATGATTTTCAATTAAAAATGAACTAATATATATTATAAATTGTTAAAATTATACTAATTTTTAATAAATAAAATGCTCAAAAGTTAAGACAATTCACCAATTTAGAGAATAATATGTACTAGTATGTACTTACGTTTATTTTACTTGAAAAATTCCGTTATTTTACATTGCTTTGAATTTCGTGATGTTAAATTTTCACATTTTAAGAGTGAGTGGTTCCAGAAGCAGGCACGTGTGAGCGAATTGGTTGCACAGAAACTATCAACTTTCTTCAAAAATGACAAAAATCGAAAAGATAAACCTCTGAAAAAATTCGTTATAGGGAGACAATCACTTCGTTATATGGAGAATATTTTGAATGTTATTTAACATTCCGATTAAAAATTTCGTTATAGGGAGAAATTCGTTGTAGAGAGACTTCGTTGTAGGGAGACTCTACTGTATATTGACAAAAAAATAATCATTCGATGGAAAAATACTCATTTCAATAATAATTAATGGGCATATAAGAATAATTACAATTTAAAATATTATAAATGTTTTTATTATGCATTTATTATATCACCGTGTATTCTGTATTATAGTTGCAAGGAATCAAATGTTTCTTCTATTCGCGGTATCGTTTTCTTCAATTAATTTATGTCTTACTTTCCATTATAAAAATGTTGGTCACCTTATTTTTAAGTACTCTCTACTGCTCTGTACTGTTTTATTATACTACCGGAAACAACCCTCAGCACAAAAAACATTTTATTAATAATGCCAAGGGCTTAGGTTAACTTCTGAGTCAAACGACTCGAATGAACTTAATAAAATTTGTAGGGTTGATTTTTGACTTTACATTTAAAATAGTATTACAGTAGAGTCTCCCTGCAACGAAGTCTCTCTACAACGAATTTCTTCCTATAACGAAATTTTTAATCGGAATGTTAAATAATATTCAAAATATTCTCCATATAATGAAGTGGTTGTCTCCCTACAACGAATTTTTTCAGACCTCTATCTTTTCGATTTTTGTCATTCTTGAAGAAAGTTGATAGTTTCTGTGCAACTAATTCGCTCACACGTGCCTGTTTCTGGAACCACTCACTCTTAAAATGTGAAAATTTAACATCACGGAATTCAAAGCAATGCGAAATAACGGAATTTTTCAAATAAAATAAACGTAAGTACATACTAGTACATATTATTCTCTAAATTGGTGAATTGTCTTAACTTTTGAGCATTTTATTTATACAATAAAAATTAGTATAATTTTGACAAATTTATAATATATATTAGTTCATTTTTAATTGAAAATCATAATTAAAAACATTTGAACTTATCGCACTATTGAAAAGTTTGGAACATTTACTTAAATAACTGAAAAAATCTCTAATATTCGTATAACGAAATTTTCTCTATAACGATTTTTTCAATTGGAACCAAGCGATTTCGTTATAAGGAGACTCCACTGTATTTCACTTTACACTTTTAAAATAGTATACTTTTTAGTATACAATAGTACACTTTTTAAAATAGTATTATTTCAATGTAAAAACAAATGAAAACAATATTGAAGTAATTTCGCATGAACTTATCATGAGAGCAAACAATGACTCAATTACTAGATATTAATCTACACTGGTGTCCAAAAATAATGCACAGTTTTAAAGATGCTACAAAATTGGAGTTAATATGGATACTATGATTCGCGATCAGTTGCGGAGAATCGTGGGACGTACTATCGTCGGAGCTCACATTTTACAGTGAAGATTCGGTCACGAGGGCAATTAGGGAGGCCACCAGAAAGGGTTGAAGGAGAAAATTGAGTTTGATTTATCCTGTTTCACAGAATGTTGATAACGAGATGTCATTTTCATCAATGGTTATGTTTGATGTGTATAATATTTGCATGCATTTTCATAAACACAGCGCAAATATTCGGGAAGATATAAAGGTTTTCTTAAAGAATACCAAATTTTTCCGCTTGTGTTTTGCTTATAACATGCAGAGTGTTCCAACAAATTGTACGAAACTTACAGAACACTTGACAACATGTAAAAGAAGCATTTTATTAAAATTTGAATTTAAAAAATCTGAATATTGCACGAAATATGAGCATTTGTAGTAAATATTTTTTTACTGCGCATGTGCGAAACGTAACGTAATTTTTTTCCTAACTTCAGAGCCAGATATATTGGGCAACTTATATAAAAATTCCAGTTCAGTGCCATTAGTATTCAGAAAGATATCGTCATTACAACTTGGTGAATTTCGGTACACTCTAAGAGAAGCTGAATGATGAGGGTTTTGCACAAATTAACATTTTTTAAACTTGAATCTTCGAACAATAATATTTTATGAAAGTTGAATATCCTGAATACTCATGCATACTTATAAGTTAAATACATAATTTAAATTACAGTTCGACGATTACTATTCTAAGATTCAAGTTTTAAAAATATCAATTTGATCAAAATAGCTAAATCCGACCCTGATCCAAACTACGGCCCGCGGGCCAACACCGGCCCTCGAGCACCATCTATCCGGCCCGTGGTAGCGGACCACGTTAAGGCCCGCCCGAAGAAGACAATACTCAACATAATAGAAAAAAAGTCCAAGAATATTAGTATCCAAGAATATTAAAAGTCCAAGAATAGAAGTTAATCTTCCCAAAAAATTGTGCATTATAGAAGGTAAGGAACATGTCCCGTATAAGGCCCGCCACAGTTTATTTTGATTACATTGTAAAATTTACAATGTAAATAAATCATGCAAAATAATAATCGGATGTTCTATTGAAGCATTGAAAACAAGTGTTAGCTGTCGCAGAAAGGGCAATTAACTTGTGGGGATACAAAATAGCAAAGCAATAATTTCTCTTTAACTTTTTATTTCAAACTGACTTCTATTTTAAAATACTGCATTCTATATTTTTATTTTCAACAGCTATTTTTAATTGCCTTACTCAGGAAGGTAAATTTAAAGAAATACAAAAAGAATAATACAAAATCGTCTGCGATTGACATTAAATTTAATTTAATTTAAACAAAGAAAATAATATATGTAGAGATGGCTTAATAAAATCGTCTGCCAGAAAAAAGCAAAAGAGGAAAAATAAATTAATTAAAAATGAAATATATATAAAATGGTCATTAAAAAGCAAAATATATGAGCGAATATGTTTCCTTTTATGGTAAGGGAATATTCACAGAAAATTTGCAATCGTGGATGGAATGTGATTTATTGCAGAAAACACAAGTATTTTCTTTTAACACATGCTTATTTTCTGAACTATTGAATAAATCAGCAGCTGACGGTGGATCATTTCTATTGCCAGCGATCTTTCATTCTGATCCTTAAAACCAAAAGAAGAACGACCTAGTCTGAGGTTTTGTTTGCCAGTTGGCCAGTTTCAGAAAACTCATAAATTGGATTAATTTATCGCCTCTTGCATAAACAAACAGCTTTGGAGCGTTTTCGTACACTGGCAATAAACCTCAGGTAATCATGATTCAACAAGGGAATGAAGTATCGATGCGTCACTTGTAAATCCCAGCATTTTGATAGAAAACAGTTGCTTTTTTAATTGGTCATAAAGTTTATTTTTGTCCTTGACTCATTACATTGTTGATTGCAAGGCTTAAAAGTTCTTGTCCATGCACTTCAATTAAAATATAATTTCCCTTGACTCTAGCAGTTAAATGTTCTACAGCTTCTTTATCATTTTTTGCAGTGGGTGGAAATGATTCGACAACTTCTCTGGTCCGCCATTCTTTCAATGCTGCCTGTAATGAGTATTGAAATTTATTTTCATCCGCTATATCGAAATCTTCGTAATCTTTTCACTTTCTCGTATACGAAGTATACAAAGAGAAAGTATTGTAATCGTCAAAAAATTCGAACTCGAGATGTTGACGAATCTCCACGTTTTAGACTTCCCTGAGTCCGAAAAGTCAGAAAACAATTTTGGAATTATGTCTGTCTGTGAACGACAACTGAAAAACTATTAGAGACCACGGGGATGAAATTTGGTATGTGTTCTTTAAACATAATTTGTGGTTTCTATCAAATTTTGGACACGTCAACAGGAAGTCTGTCTGTCTGTATGTCCGAAATCATCCCGAACACTATAACTCAAAAAACTTGAATAGCTAGACGGATAAAATTTGGTACACAGTTTATCGTCTAGATACATAGTCCGTATAAGAGTTTGGGCCAAATCCGTCAACGGACGCTGTCGGTCGGTCTGTATAACTCCGTACGCATGCCTACTGTAGCAGTCTCTGAGTAGCAATGCCTGTGCACGGGTAGGATTACAGAACTTGCCCTTGAGACGGTAACAGAGAAAAGCGGTTCCGTTTAATCCGCACGCATCTCTGAATTTGATTCTTTGCAAATATTTTAGAATCACTTTAATCTACAATGAAAACCTTCTGATAGTCACTGGATTCTGGATTAGAGTGGTTCAATTTTTTTATCCACGCGGGAGGAAGGAAACAGCACCTTTTGGAAAGTATACGAAAGTTTAGGGGAGAACACTCCCTGGTTAATCCAAAAGGAGAGCTATTAATCGCTACTAAATTGTTTCAATTCTAACTCCAGCAGTTTAAATCTTCGAGGAGGAATACTGTATTTATGGATTGCCTTAATTGGAAGCTTGATACGGGACGCTTTGAGTTCTAAATACATGTGGTGCCAGACTGGCGGCATCCCGATCATTCCGTGCGTGGCGCCTGGATCTAGGAGAACTTGTCAGTTGACGTTCTGACATCCAGACGGGATTTCAAGAAAGCCTCTTCAAAGACACTTCTAAGACGTAAAGAGTGTGCAACTCTGCACAGTTGATTGTGATTCTTGTTTTCTGTACATAGATAATTCTATTTTTATTAGGCCATTAACCTGGACACTGGAGTACAATAAAATTATACATATATTTGGCAATCATCGACGCATTTACTAAATTTGTGTGGATTTATCTACAAAAAAGCACAACATCAGCTAAGTGATAGCAAAGTTGGAAATTCAAAAAGCTGTTTTTAGGTCCTTTCCAAATAATCTCTGATAAAATTAGCTTTTACCTCTGGTATTTTGCCGATATTGTGCCAAAGAAGAAATAAAACATCAATACAGTACGACTGGCCTGCCAAGAATGGACAGATTGAGACATTATCAGCCAGACCATCATATCAGTTCTTTCAAAATTATCCCTGGAAAATCCAAACAAGTGGTATAAGTTCACAAATGAACTACAGAAAAAGGATAAATTCCACCTATCAACGAAGTATCGACACCACACCTTTCGAATTGCTTTTTGGTACTAAGATGAATACTGGAGGCTTAGATAAGCTCAAAGAAATGGTCGAAGCTGAATTCCAAGACAATTTTAAAGCTCAAAGAGAAGAACTAAGAAAGCATGCGAAGCAGCAAATCTTCAAGATTCAAGAAGAAAACCGGAAAACGTACAATTTAAGAAGACGAGAATCAAAACCCTACAGAGTTGGAGATCTTGTTGCCATCAAAAGAACTCAGTTTGGACCACACCTGAAACTTAAGCCGAAGTATTTTGGACCCTACAGTATCACTTGAGCAAAAGGAGGAAATACCTACGACGTTATCAAAGAGGGAAACCACGAAGGACCCAATTTTAGGACAACTTGTGCTGAATACTTGAAACCCTGGAACACGATGTCGGAACTCTAATATCATGAACTTTTTTCTTTTTTTCAGAACTTTGTAATCTTCGATTTCTGCTGTGTTTCTTTTTCTCTCTGTTTTGTTTGTATAATTGCAGTGTCGTCTGGAAGACCAGCCGAATCCAGGAAGGCCGAGATTGTGGTGCCAGACTGGCGGCATCCCCCGTCATTCCCGCCAATTGCGTGGCGATCTAAGGAGAACTTGCCAGTTGACGTTCTGACATCCAGACGGGATGTTCGAAAAAGACGCCTGCTCCAAAAGACACTTCTAAAGACGTAAAGGTGTGTAACTCTGCAGCTACAGTCGATTGTGTTCTTGTTTTCTGTACATAGATAATCATTTTATTTTATTAAGCCATTTAACTGTAATTAGAAATCATCATTAAATCTTTTCATTTAAAGAACTTGTCTTCAGTTGGCCATCCCTGACACCCCACATACATAATACGTGAAAAAATGGATAGGTAATCTATATACACTAGGGTGTCTAAAAAAAAGTTTAAAAAAAAAACCTTGCTCTTCGGGGTTTTTCCCCATTCCTTTTGGTCCTAATAGAAAGTACTCTAAATTAACTCTAGGGTTTGCCTGTAAAGCCATGAAATTTGAAAAAAGCTCATAAAATGTCATATTTTTAGAATTTTTAAAGAATTCTTATATGGTTGCTAATATGTTAAAACTGGTTTATATTTGTTCCAATGGACATGTTAAGTTAGAATAAAAACACAAATAAGTATTAACTTTACCCTTAGCCACTTGGGGGAAAAAAGCCTAAAATGGTTAAGATTTGCAATTATTCTGCATTGTTGCTTTTTGGAAACACCAAACCACAATTAATGCATGTTCACAAGAAAATCTTAAAAATTTACTAAAATGTTACAAAAGGGTATAAAAATTAATGCAGTGATAATTTAAAATCTACAGTTTTATTTGACAGTCTAACACGTAACATTAAAAGAAAATTAAATATTCACAGTAGTTTAATTGTCCAAATAATTGCAAAAATTCCAAAAACTGTCAAATAATCTCATGCCATCACTTTAACTACTTTAAATTTCATCCAAAACTGACTTACTCCGTTGCTTTGACGCAATTTATAAAGCACCGTTAATTACGAAAGTTAATTTTAAGAAATCTTGCCAAGAATTTCATTTTTTTTAAACTACACCAAACATGCTGAAGAAAACCGTGTTCTTCAGAAAAATGCAAGATCATGCAAATTATTTATTTTCCCATATGTTTATTCCTTATTTTTTCATTAATAAATAAAAAATGAAGAAATATGTGTTTTCCTGAGTTTACATAATATTAAATAAAAATTTAAAAATGTCCCGTTTTGAGGGAGAAAATAAATGCTCACTTTACGTATAACTGAAACTTTGCGTCGTATAAACGAAGTAGTTTATCATTACTATGAATACACAAAGTGTTATTACAAATGTTTATATTTCCTGTAATATTCAAACATCCTTTTCCAAATTTTTACAAAATGCTTCTCTAACATATTGTCATTCTTTCTGTAAGACAACGTACAGTTAGATAGATAGCACGCTCTGTGATGTTTGCCAGGCAACTGTGACGACTTCAAAAATTTATATAACGTATTATTCCTTTTATTTAATCATTAATCAATTTCACCTTCTGTTGTGCTGCAAGTAATACGAAAGATTCGTATTTATCATATAATCGAAATTATTTTTATGCTGCATTCAGTAATTTTTGGGTGCCGAACATTCTTCTGTTCCAGTGGAATTTAGTTTTTTTTTCTCTTGACAAATGTTGTGATTTGTTGCAGTATAGTATGAAGAATCGTGGAGCCTTCTTTATCAAAAATAATATATTTATTGGACGTCTACCACAGCACAAACATGAAAAACAACCACATACACTTACATCACAAACTTTACAATCACTGATTTACATCGAATTTCGAGTTCAATCTAATAATCATAATTCTTTTTCGTTGCTAGACGACGTTAGCCAAAAGACAATATCGTTGCCAAACTATTTTTATTACCTTTAGAAAAGAATTAATGCCAAACGATATTTTTATTTAATTTCTTTTTCAGCCAAACGATATTTTTAAATTAATTTCTTTTATGACCAAACGATTTTTTAATCTAATTGATTTCTTTCTTTAAATATTTTAATAATTCTACAAATATGGTTTTTTATTCGTTAAGAATATCACAATGCAAAAGAATTTCTTATCCTGACGCGCTTATTTCATTTCAGTTCTAATTTTAGCATTTTCGACTTTAAAAATATCTGCCATTTAAAGGCTCAGAAGCAGTTTTCCAGATATTCTCTCTTTTTTTTTTTCCTTTTCAATGCCCCTCCTTACAGTAAAAATAATGGGCTGTTTTCAAACGACAAAGTTCATGGCAAATACCATAATTTTAGAACTTCTCATGAGAAGAAGCAATAAAATAATAAAAAATGCTTAAATATATTAATTCCCACTAGCGCTCATATTAAGCATTTCGTTTTAATAACTAGCCATTCTTAACATAGCTGCTAGCTCAAATATTGGGGATGCTTATATGATTGCAAGCATCTCTGTGGTTTTCCTCACATTCTTTTATCTTGAGACTAATATTTTAAATAATATGAGGGACTCGTGTCATAGGGGTTTTCCAATATCCGACGCGAAGTCTGATGTCGGTCTGCTTGGGAAAATGGTCATTGAGTCAACGTTCTCAACGCACAGAAAAATGGTCAGTTATTTTTTTCTGTAAAATAAGATCTACCGCAAGCACTCAATTCTGGCAGTGAAACAAGCAAACACCACACCGTTCGATAAGAATATTCACTATAGCGAGATTCTTTTTTAGGCTAAATATCGGAAAGTATTGGTGTTCGTTTAGTTAATTTAATTTAGTTATATGAAGCAGCACGAGGGCTATTTTGGGGTGGACCTCGTAATTTTGAACCGCAGTCAAATGACGTGGCAATATTGCTTTCTATTTAAAAATTTTGTAGTTATTCCACTCATACTGGTAGCGTTAACACGGTTGAAAACATTTTTTGGCCAGTTATTTCATTGTACGTTTATTAAATTATCGAAAGTATTCAAGGGTCCTTTGTGATTCTCATTGTCAGATGAGTAAAGTTAGTGTTTTGACTACATAAGCCTTTAGGTCACGACAGCACAAATTTTTTATGACCTCAGCCTCCCTCTAACCAAAATCCTGGATTCGCCACTGCATTCAATAATTATGCGAAAGTTCGAATGATTTAAATGATTAGCGTGAAAGTGTTTGAACAGTTCCAGCGAACGACTTTCGGTTTCAATATTTCCAGTGTTTCATTCTGTCACTTCGTGCGATGTAATGAAGTTAGAACTAAGTGCGAGATAGGAGGCTTCTGACCAACTTCCTTATGTGTGACACGTATAGCGCATGCTCCGTCATCGCCGCGCTACTAGACATTACCGTCGGATTTTTGGATTTTTGGCGCCTTCTTTGAAATTGTTATCGTGGGTTGCCCTTGACATTTGGGCATCTCGAAACTGTCCTGGGGACAACGGGACACGCTACCAGAAAACGGGACAGTCCCATTCAAAACGGGACGTATGGTCACATTAATTATGGCACATGTCTCGTATATGCCAAAAATTAGTGGAAAGGAGCACTCTTTCTGAAAACGGGGCATTTGGGCGTCCCGAAGCTGTTCTGGGGACAAAGGGACAGGCTACCAGAAAACGGGACTGTCCCATAGAAAATGGGACGTATGGTCACATTAATTATGGTACATGTCTCGTATATGCCAAAAATTAGTGGAAAGGAGCACTCTTTCTGTAAACGGGGCATTTGGGCGTCCCGAAGCTGTCCTGGGGACAACGGGACGGGCTACCAGAAAACGAGACGTATGGTCACATTGACTATACTTCTATTCGTAAAAGTAAAAGGATATTAAGTAAACACTTAAACTTTTTATGTTACGATTTTAAGAAACATGCAGGTATAAATAGGAATGGAAAAGGTTTCTCTGATGATTTGGTGTCTAAAATTTAGTAATCGGAGTTTTATTCAACTTTGAGTGGATTGTTAATAAAACATTAATTTTACATAGAAACCACTTGAAAAGCTCCATCTTTCTCTGATGAACAATTAAACAGGTATGTAATTCAACTTTTTTCAGGTGCAGATGTCCGAGGAAACATACAGGACCTAGGTGGCCTGTTGTTAGACTCGATTTCATTATTCAGTATCATGACTGGAGACCCGATTCCATCAAAGACCGTCATGTATGTGGGAAAGGAATACGCTACATCTTCCGGCGTGCGTTAAACGACATTATGTTGGTGTGGTGTGGAAATCTGGACATCGGCAGTCTCATCTGCGCCATCTGACCATGATCAGTTACGAGGTCCGTCCTTAAATATGACCCGCAGAGCTTCAAGTCAAATCCGGAAAAAATACATTATACGCTCCTTATTACAAGTGGAAATCAACATATCACAAAATAATTTTCTTTCATTGATTCCCTAACTTCCATCTTATTTAATAATGACACATTGTCGTATTTTTCGAATCATTTGGATTAATGTTTTTTACGATAGAAAATGAAAATTAATACAGGAAAAATCTTATATATTAAAGGCTGAACGTCAACAAACGTATGTATGTATGTATGTCCTTCTAGCTTCTCACGAACCACTGAATCCTAAAACTAGCCGTAAGTACCAACAGATGGAAAAATAATCCAAGGTATCCATTTCGACTATTTAAATTCCGAAATTGTAATTAGTTAAAAAGATATTAATTAAAAACTTAATATTGATTGATTCCCCCTTGGTGCCATCTATCGAGAACTTTGGCATCCAACGTTCTTGCATTTTATCGGGGAAAAAAATCGTTTTCTTTCCTTTTTGTATTAAGGTGTTTCACTTCGTAACGTTTGTTGGGGAAAGTAAGTGACAATTTTTGTTGAAAAAAAACAGAGGCGGGCCATATGAAAATATATGGATCCATATGACTCTCTTCTCTTCGCCCGGGAATATTCTATTATCTGAGATAGCACGTGCATCGCCGGGCCACGCAGCTAGTATTTATTAAAGTTTCGAATACTTTTTTTCATGGCTGGTGCAAAGGCAACTAGCGCCCCTGGGCAAAGAAAAATCCATGCGTTTTTTTACCAATATAAGGCGAAATACAGTAGAGACCAGGGAATCCGAACTAGTTGGGGCTGACCTCTGTTCTGATTCCGGGGAATTCGGATTATCGGGAAATTCGCTAAAATACTCTTGATATACCAAATGCAGTATAGTATTGACTCTGATACTTGATATACCAAATGCAGTATAGTATTGACTCTGATACTTGATATGCCAAATGCAGTATAGTATTGACTCTGATACTTGATATACCAAACGAAATAGTATTGACTCTGATACTTGATACACCAAACGAAATAGTATTGACTCTGATACTTGATATACCAAATGCAGTAGAGTATTGACTCTGGGTGCTCTGTGAAGACGTACGGAAAGAGCACGGGGCGATTCGCACGATACAGTGTTAAACAAGTTGAGGGTAAAAAGAAGATTTCTGTGTTTGTTTCCACTCATTAAGATGCTTTATTCATTCTCTAAAACCAATTCGAATACTTCTTTTAAGTTAGAAACAAACATTATCTTTGTCTCTGATTCGTAATTTCAGAATTCGATTCGATTTTTCAGAGAATTAAAAAAAAAGTTGTACGGATTATCCGGAATTTTGGATTACGGGGGTTCTAATGTACAAACAAATTTCATTTATAAAATTGATGGCTTTTTTATAATTATCAAAACAGTTTTTAAATTGCTCAAAAAGGGGGAAAAACCAATTGTAGACTCATGTTTATATGGAATGCCGCTGTTGAAGAATTAATTCAATTTCAGGAACCATTTTTATTAGATGGCTAAGTTCCACGACGCAGTGCATTAAAAGGTACAAGACGCAAGACAGAGAACAACAACACAAGACAAGTACACCGAAGAAGAGGAAGAGAGAGGCATCATAAGAAAAACCCGGATGGCTCTAGTAGCGCCACCTACCATAAAAAGGAGCAGGCAGTGAATTCTAACCGCTACACAATTATTTTCTCTAACTCGTATTCTAAATATCAATAATTCATTAACAGTTGCATTCTTTAATAATGCATTTACAGTTATGCTTAAAAACACAATGCAATTTAATAACAGTGATGAGAAATTAATTTTCCGTCATTTGCTCTCGCAAATGCTAGAAAAAAGGCATCGATAACTGATGCGAGAAGTGCCCTAGTGTTGTGACTCTCCTGGGCAGTAGACTAGGACCACTCAATGATGAAACCGGCTCCGCCTTTTGTGAGCAAGTCTGTAAATGAAAGAACAAAGCAAGTGAAGTATTTAGATAGAGTTTCAAGTTCGATCGGTTTATTATCTTTTGCCTGCATAATGTTCTCTGAGTCAGCGGCGTCTACAGAAATGCGTGGGCAGAAAGGACTGTAACTTCGTGGAGCTTGTGTCTACCAAGCGGACACTTGGTCGAATTACGATTTGCATCTTCCACCTGGGGCGCCTCGAGTAGGTGGATGAGAAGCCGCCGTATAAGTATGCGGGTTCTCGCTCCTGGACGTGGATACAATAATGATAGTGTGTGTGGCTCGTAGGGCCCATCACCGGTGACGGATCGTACCCCTGTAATGGGATATCGCCGCATGAACCGCTCGAAATGGGGTTAAAATGCGGAGGCCACAGTGCGCGATTTCTGTCATGGCGGCCGGTTATTCATTTGTTCCCGCTGGGCCGTACAGAGGAGTGTTTGTACCAAAATCCTGGCCAAAAGTCCAAAATTTGAAATGTGTTCAACAATTGTAAAAATGGTATTTTATTACAGCTGACTAATTGGTGCGTCGATCAACGTTTACCTCAGGCGCATGAGTCGTATCCGCTAGCTCCTAGCCTCAGTTGAAAAACAGATTTCTTCCTTTGTGGATATGGTTTTTTTTTTATCACATTTCAACTTTACTGTAACGTTTAAATACATATTTTTTGTGGCTATATAAACTGATGGATTGAAGTTAAATCAGTTTCACATCTTAAATAAAGGTAAGAGCTTTGTTTTAAATTATATATTAATTCGAATAGTTTTATTTTTAACATAATAAAAAAATTCAAAAGTAAAAAAAAAGGTTATTCTTATGCCTTTTTAGCTCCAATTTATACATTGTGAAAGCTTTTTAAAGGTGTGCCGGGCCTTTTTTAAAGTATAAACGTAATGGTTACAATACTGAGGACCAATATCAAAGATAAAATCTTGCGCATATTTGCGCCATTTTTTTATATAATTTTTTTATAAAATAACTTTTTTTATTTTCATGATTATATTATGACATTTTTCGACATAAAGTAGGCTCGACGGGTTCTTAGGGTCCATCTCGGATGTTGGCGGGTCGAACCCTGTCATGGGGAGGTTGGTGCAGGTGTCAACGTATGATAGGGGAGTTCGGCCACAGTGCCAATGTTAATTGTCGCGGAGGGCGGTCATGCCGTGCACTCCGCATATGCCTAGCCTGGTCGGGATTTCCGTTTATGATTACCGTACCGGTAAATTACTAGACCAATCTGCGTGCACTTTAAACATGAAACATCAGATATTATAAAGGAAGAAATTCAATACAGTACAGAAGTACCAACTAAATTTGGAGTGCAAAAGATTAAATACACTGTGCTACTGACAATGGGTGATGGAAGAACCTGCAATACTGCAACAGGGACAACATCTACAATTACGTGCTACATCTATGGACTTTCATCATAAGACTTTAATAAATTACATAAGAGATTTCTAGAAAACCAAGCTACTTAGAAATTTTGTCCGTCAACTTTACATATACGCATGCAGTTCTTTGAGTCAGAACTTCACTTATCATACAGAATGTCAATTCATAGGTGTCGGCCGAGAAGGAAGAAGAGAAAAGAATTGTAGGAGGCATTAAAAAGAACATCTGACGAAAGTTCAAAAGCGAACTGGGACTGCTTCTTGAAAATCCGAAGTAACGCTTTGGAATATCAAATAATGGGAATATAGCTAGACGCCTCTTTTCAAATCCAGAATTCTTCCCAGATTGCTTCACGAGTCACTGGAGTAGATGTAGAGTTGATTAAAAGGTTGGTAGTGATATTGGAAACCATAATAAGTGGGTAAAAAAAGTTCCAAGTATGATGAAACTAGCTAATCTCCTTATAGCCGACCCCATATGCGCTCTCTGCCAGGTATTGATTCCTGTGCATTGTGGTCGTTTTTCTGCGTGAAGCTACTACTCTCGCGAACGGCTCTTTAATGACCACCAGGTGCAGCTGTCCTGCGGTCTGCGGCTGACATGAATGGAACTGGACTCTCTTTCTCGTGGGAACTATGCTGATGAAACAAGACCAACATGGACCTTCCTAATCGCACCCTACGACTTCAACAATGCACAACGTTTTAACAATAAGGGTCGCTGTAATTAAGGAAGTGGCCAAATACATATTAGCCATCTATCAGAAGAAGCTAGCAAGGCCAGAAACACATACTTGTACCGCTCAAACTACTACAGAAAGTTCAATAGAGAAGTTTTCATCATAAATGTCCTGAATAGGTTTCTTTTAAGCAGTGATTCATTTACGATCTGCGTTAGACAAAGGCCAAGCGAGATGCTTTGTAGTAGCGAGACCCTACATCTTCTTCAAGAGACGTCTGAGGGCGCTCCTTCTAATGAACACCAAAATGAGAATGATGAAAACGAAGAACGGAGCTCTAAGGAATCAGATTAAAACCGTTATTCTATTATATGTCCTGGAAAACATGTATATCTATATCGTAATGCCTCAACTTTGGTAAATACTAAATGTAAATATGTATTATATATATATGTGGGGTGTCAGGGATGGCCAACTGAAGACAAGTTCTTTGAATGAAAAGATTTAATGATGATTTCTAATTACAGTTAAATGGCTTAATAAATGAGTGGCTATGTACAGATGATAAACACAAGAACACAAAGTAATAATCGTTGGAGAGTCACACACATTCCCTTCGTCGCAATCGTCTTTGGAGCAAGCGTCTTTTGCGAACATCCCGTCTGGATGTCAGAACGTCAACTAACTGGTTCTCCTTAGATCCGCTAGAGGCGCGGCGGGAATGACGTGGGCTGCCGTCTGCCTGGCACCACATTCTCGGCCTTCCTGGATTCGGCTGGTCCTCCAGACGACACTGCAATTATACAAACAAAACAGAAAGAAAAAGAAACACAGCAGAAATAGAAGATTACAAAGTTCTGAAAAAGAAAAAAGAGTTCATGATATTAGAGTTCCGTCATCGTGTTCCAGGGTTTCAAGTATTCAGCACATGTTGTCGTAAAATTGGGTCCTTCGTGGTTTCCCTCTTTGATAACGTCATAGGTATTTCCTCCTTTTGCTCTAGTGATACTGTAGGGTCCAAAATACTTCGGCTTAAGTTTCAGGTTTGGTCCAAATTGAGTTCTTTTGATGGCAACAAGATCTCCAACTCTGTAGGATTTTGGTTCTCGTCTTCTTAAATTGTACGTTTTCCGGTTTTCTTCTTGAATCTTGAAGATTTGCTGCTTCGCATGCTTTCTTAGTTCTTCTCTTTGAGTTTCAAAATTGGCTTGGAATTCAGCTTCGACCATTTCTTTGAGCTTATCTAAGCTTCCAGTATTCATCTTAGTACCAAAAAGCAATTCGAAAGGTGTGGTGTCGATACTTCGTTGATAGGTGGAATTTATCGTTTGCTGTAGTTCATTTGTGAACTTATACCATTTGTTTGGATTTTCCAGGGATAATTTTGAAAGAACTGATATGATGGT
>BGPR01032519.1:0-17463 GCA_013235015.1 Araneus ventricosus | reverse complement strand
CATAAAGAGAAAAAAAATAGTTTGGTTTTTCTACAAATTTAAAGTTCAGAATTGCGTTTTAAAAAATATAGCAAACTACTTTGCTTTACCGCCATTTGAAATCTTTGCAGCGAAGAAATTTAAAATGAAATATGTGGCATTTGCTCTTTAAGATTTGCTAAGGCAATTCGACTTATCTCTGCTTTTAAGAAAACATTAAGCGCTTAGGCTAAGAAACTTCAGTGAATCTCCCTTAATGGTTTCTATTCGCAAAGCATTAGATTGCTGGAGAATGAAATCTGCGTTGAGAACTCGCTAGACCCCGAGACCGTGCGTACTTATTACCTAAAATAATTGTAACAAAATTTGTGGATTCGTGGTCTGAAGTTTTATGTAATTTCGAAATTTGTTTTCTAAGATATTTTTTCAACGTGATAAATCAGGTTATATGCTAAGAGATTTTTATAATTTTCTTTCATCTAGAATTTTATTTTGAAAACCCGTTAAAGAACGTGAAAGAAAGTTTATGGGACAACGTTTAAATAGAAATTAAAATAAACTTTTTTATGAAAGATAATTTTTTATAATGATCAAAGAAGGCAGAAGAAAATGGTTAAAACATTTTTTCCTTTTATCGTTGGCATTTTGGAGACATACAAAGTTCAGAGGGTCGAAAAATAGCTCATTTCGAAAGAAATCACTGCACATCAATTATTTTAAATCTTATTATTTCTGAGGAGATTTTAAAATATATGGATGTTTTGCTTTTAATATCAATTAATCTAAATTTTGAAATTTGAAAAAATGAATTTATTTTTATCCTTCAAACATTATTTGTAACTAAAAAAAGCATTTTATAAAATTATCGATTTCAAGACTATTATAAAATATTTTTAAAAAGAAATTAATTACATAAAAAAGTCGTTTGGCGCGATTATATGGATGAGTTTTCTGGTTTGTTTATTTTGGATTCACAGATCGTTTCCCGGTAACTCACCAATTAAAGCAATCGCCAAATCTATATGGAAATTGTATCAAGCGCCGAGTTCGAATCAATACATAAAGCGTTGAATTCGGTGTTCTTTGAGTTTGTGTAATCCTTTCTTTTTTAAATCGGTTGAAAAAAGCTCTTAAAGCATTTAAATTCTAAATAGAACTATTGAAATTAGCTAAATCGTTTGGTTAAAACTTTAACAGTCAGTGATTATCTAAATCGTATGGTTAAAAATTTAACCGCCAAACAAATCCTGGAAGTAGCCAAGAAGAGCGATAGAGAACAATTATGGCAGCCTTTCCACAAAATTAGGCTGTTATTTTAAATAAACATTAAGCGCTACAAGAATAGAAACATTAAATTCAATATTTTCAAAGTATTCTTAAGTCATAACATTAAAACTCCACTTTAAACATTAATTAATATCTTCAAACAGAGTGTTGAAATTTTGAAGATTCCCATTGACTTAACATTATCACCGGAAGTTGATGGTCCCGGCCGAAAACCTACTTCAAACGCAAATAAACAAAACAGGAAACTCGTCTATATCAAAAAGTAAAAGAAATAGAATAACAACGTCATATTTGTTTATAGTGAACGCTGCCTATCAACAAGAAAGAAAAAAATGTTTAAAATAATTCGATTTTAAGGAATTTGTGTGATCTTGTATGTCGTGTGTAAATATTTTGAGTTAAAAGAATGCATGTTCTTTGTATAAGTGGTAAATAAATGTGTTGTTTTGTAAGGAAGGCGTCATCGTATTCATATAATGTTGTAAATACATCACAACTTCCATCTGATTGTGTTTTTTACTTATCATTGCTTACAAAGAAGTTATAGCCATTTATAATCAGTGCAACTGTTTTGAATAAACCTAAATTATTTTAATTGAATTTCTTTTACATATCGTTTGCTAATGCTTTATTTTCATAGGTATTTTCTAACTTTGGTTCAGCGGCTAATTTTGTTCCTCCAAAAAATGGCGTTAAAAGTATATAAATTAATGCAATTTTTTTTTATCTTACTTATATCTGTGACTTTTGTAAACGAAGTATGTTCTCTGAAATTCGTATTTGAGAAAATTTCCTAATTTCTGTGTCATACAATGTTGCTTCATTTTTTACGACCATGAATATAATATTTGTTTATTTTAAGAAATATTTTTGAAGTATAATGAGTTTAATTTATTTTGTGGTAAGCAATGTAAGGCTTTCCGGTTGTGAAACAAACACAAATTCATTTATGCATAAACCATGAAGATGGAACGCGTTTCTCAACCAATTTCAGTAAATTTTAAAGATGTTTCTTTGTTTTTATATGCTTCCTAGACGCTTCCTGCGAATTAAATTAATACTTCATGAATAAAATATAAGCATTTCCCCTCTTTTCACGTAAAATTCAATTTAAAAATGAAACAAAATATTACTAAGACGCGTTCTACGACACAATTATTTTTAACAAACATAATACTATTAGGATAAGAAATATACTATTCATTGACAAGCCAGACTAAAGAGTAAGTTTGCATTCGTATTTTGGAATAGAATCTTACAATTTGATTACGTGTGTGCATGTTTAATAGATTGTTTTAATTGTTTATAATTATTTGAATAATTATATACAAAATCAGTTCAAAAATGGTGTAAAGCATACAAAATTACTTTATTACAATAATCCATCGCAATATTTTCTGAGTATAAAGTCACTGGCATCTACAAAATTATATAGTACTTGCAACGTTTTTTAAGCCAGTGGCATATCGTAGTGTGTGCTAAATGAAATCTAGAGGAGGAATATAGATGTAATTCAATTCTAAATGTACTGATTCGACATTTTAATTCATCGACAATTCGACATTTTACTCGTACACTGTAAAAAATTCCGGAAACTTTTAAGGTAAAAATTACTGTAAATTGGAGAATTTACAGCACCCGCAACTTTCGCAGTACATTTTACCGGAAAAGTCGACTACACTAGCGCCGCTTGCGGCCAGTTCAATGCGCGGGAACCATGAACGAACTGCCATGATATGAAATAGGAGGATGAAAATACATGGTAAGTTCTTGTGTTTTTATACATTCTGTATTAATTTGTTTAATTTTGTGTACTATATCATTTATTTTATTAATTACCCTATTAAGGGTGATTTTTAAACGAAGGAAGTTGATTGAACATTGTTTGAATCTCATATTAGGCTTCGTGTTACATTAGTATATAGCTTTTTTGTTCTTTTCGTTTAATATTTTGTTTTTGCCTGCATTATTATATTCTACAGCTTTTTTAGGGAAAAATATATTTATTATTTACAAAGTATCGAAAGTAATTTATAACAAGATATCAAATTTTATAATTAAAAGTTTTATGTTTTCAAACGAAATAATAAAATATATTGCTAAGTTGATTATTCCATCATAAAAGTTATTCCATTATTATTTCATATTATTATTTCCATTTATAAATGAAAAATTTTTCTTGGTATATCTTTAGGAACATTGTTTTGAGAATGAAAATTTAAATGTTAAATAAGTTCAAATAGTCTGCCTGTATTCAGAATTCAAATGCTTTGTTTACATTTAGCAACCTTACTTTATTGAACTTTTTTTTTTCTGTTGTAAGCTTTAAATATGGAAATTTCTTTATATAAAATATCGGACACTAAGAATGTTTTTGAATACAAGTTTTAAGGTTTTTGAGTTACTAAATAATTTGTTCAGATTATATATATATATATAGGATAAGATGCTCCAGTTTTGGCCACCTTAAGAGAAAATTTGAAATGGAAATTTTACAGTGGATGACTGTTTAAAACATATTAAATCATACTTATACTATTCTTTAGCAAATTTTATTGGCTTTCTTCTAGTTATAAAATTTTTCTGAAGAATATTTTAGATGTTGAGTTATGAATTATTAAATAAATTAACCCAATTTGCACCAGTTTTGGCCACACTAATATTTTTAACAGACACTTTAATGAATTTTAAGTAAAAATAAATCCTTTTTATGCAATATATATTTTAGTACATTTTCTGTTATATGAAATGGGATTTTTTTGATGAATTTATAAAGATATGTAATAAAATTTACATAAGCTGATTTTAGCTGCAGATTTCAGTTTTAAAAAACAGGAATGCAGAAAACAATAATTTAATTTGGTTGATAAAATACAAACTATAATTTAATTTGTTTGATAAAATACAAACTATGTATACTCGCATAATTTGTTTTTGATAAAATATGAAACAAAAAATGGGGAGATGACTAAACTTACATTGCAAAAGCATAATTTTTTTAAAATAATACAAATCAAGAATTTGCATTATTATATTCACTAACAATATCCACAAATATGTATTTTTATAATTTTTAATTGCATCATTAATCAAATTTCATCAGAATCATTTTTAAAATTAGAGCAATCCATGCATATAAAAGAATATTCCTCATCACTCGAGTCAGGTTCCTCAAGTTGAAATTTTCTAACATAAATGTGAGGTAAACATTCAAAATGGAGATGTTTTTGTCATTCCATTTTGAATGGCCTTAACTGCATTACCAACTTTAGATGGTGAGTAGCAAAATTTTTTTATGGAAATGCTACCTGCCTTCTTATTTTTAATTGGAGCCATTACTATGTAAAATGAAAACAAAGCTATATTAGTTACTTTTCATTTTAGAAACAAAACTAAATCAGTTGCTTGTATTTTAGAAATAATAAATTAATTATTCATGCATTTAATTTTTTAACAAGTTGCATGTTTGAGAAAAATGAACCAATCAGAGTGAAAATGTAAAATAAGGATTGTTTAAAGTATTGGAATGCTTCTTATTAGTTAATTTGAAATTACTGGTTAATTATTGGAAAAACAAATACAATGTGGCTAAAACTGGAGCATCTACCCTATATGTTCTTATTCAAACTGGTCCATAAAGATATTCATATTTTTAATGCTGGTTATTAAATGAAAGAAAAAATATTGTAACTTTTTGCTAATAATTTTAGCATGTTTCTTTACTTTCCCCTACATTGTTAAAACTTTTTAAAAAATTATTTATTGTTTTAATCTATATATTTAAATTACTTATCAACTATCTTAGAATGGTGCGAGTTCCTATGAAGGAATTTTTGTTGATGCCTTTAATGTGTATATGATGCCTTAAATAAAGCATAAAATGTAACTATCTTGCATCCATTTGATTTTTTTTTGTTTATTTTACAGACTGGAACACTTCAAAAATGTTTACTTGTGAAAAATTTAGTATAACATTAAATACACTGAAAGATTATGTAGATAATTTTTTTCTATATAGCAATGAAAACAAATTTGAAATAATTTGGGATCTCATGCTATTGGTGGATTTTCTGAAAGTTTTATAGTAGAAAATTTCTGTAGATATTGTGACATAACAAAGAATATGTTCATACAAAAACCATATTGCATAGGTGATTTCAGAACACCTGAAAATTATCACTTAATTGTGGAACATAAACGTGATAATGTTATTGTTGATGGTATAAAATGCAAAAGCATTTTTAATGATTTGAAGTATTTTCACGTTTTCTCTCCATGCATAGGACATGACCTTTTTGAAAGTGTTGTAGCAAATGATTTCTTTTTATTCGTTGAGCATTTTGTAAAAATAAAAAAAACATTTTACTTTCTAAGAACTCAATTCTTTTTCAGTCATGAAACAATATTTTTAACATAAAAATAAAGACTGTACTTATAATTTATTTTAGATTTCTACTACTCGTGCTGAGGCATTAAAAATGGACTTGCCTGTAACTCCTGTATAATAGTTTGTGGTAAGTTATATTTTCTGTAAAATTTTTTGAATTGTATGTAATTTTAAAAATGGAACAAGAATACATTTTGTGTGTTATACCTCTTTGTTTTACTAAATCTAGCTACACCCTTACATATTGCTAAGTTTAGGGTCAGGTGGGGTGAAGTGGTCATACATTAAATAAAATTCTATAACTTTGTAATGAATATTGGTATGAATGTATATTTTTTATTTTAGCTTTGAATAGTTAAGAACTAAGTTTAACATTTAAAATTATATTAATTGCAACACTTTAGTAGGAGAAAACACCCATTTTGTTTGTTTATGTAGCAGTTTGAAGTTGGAATACCTAATTTAACTTTTCTCCTACATTTTGTTTAATTAAGTTTGCATTAAATTGACTCTGCAGAAAGCTTCATACAGATCTTAAGAATACTTCCTCATTAACAGATAAGCTGAATTAATTACAGATATTATTTTATAGTAATTTAAGTAAGATGGGGTAAAGTGGTCATAGGGATAGGCTTAACATGCATCGCTGTTTTAAAAATTTCTTAAGCTTAATTTATTAGACAGCTGTTAAATATTAATTAAAGATATATTACAGATTATAATTAAAGATTTGAAACTGGATAACCCCAGTTTTTGTACCAAAAGCATCACATAACGCATATAAGAAATCAGCCAATTGCAAAAAAGGATGTACTCAAATGTCGATCAGTTTTTTTTTTCTCTCGAAACTAAATAATTGAATGATTATCAATCATTAAAGATTTTTAAAATTATTACATTTTTAATTAAATTATTTCAAGAAGTATAATATGTTTGTTTGCATTTTTTAATTGTATAAGTATTAAAAATTTATTAGTAAATATAATGCTAAAATTACTTTGCTGATTTAAAAGCATTAGTGACTTTCTATTACTTTTGAGTTTGAAGTATGTGTGTAACATTTTCGCGCATATTAATGGGGAAAAGTCACTATTTTAACCTCCAGTTATTTTTTAAATTTATTATAAAATATTCCAAAAGTGAAACATATTCTATCTGCCAATTAAGTGTTGCTTTGATAATTTCTTGCAATGCTCAATTTTATTACAGTTTTAAGAATTGAGCGAAGCAAGTTTTTCATATATATTTTTAAATTAATTTCTGGGCTTGTTTCTTTTTCTGCCTTTTAGTATTTCAGCATTGTATTCAAGTGTTGATATTCTATCACATTTTGGGAAAAAATAGCCCAAGTCAATATACAAAGCTAATTGAAGCCTTTTAATGTTAAAATGGGAATAAAATATAGATCTTACCCATGACCGAACTTTAAAATGTATTTTACCTACAGTAATACAAAGTGACTTGGTCTCTTTTGACAGTACACCCACAATATGTTTGCTTGATTTCTGTGTAATTTTCAGGATTCCTCAACTGCTGTAGAGATAAAATAATTTAATAAATTGTGCATTATTATATTTCTAGGTTGTTTGTGAGCATTAATTCGAGCGAGGAGCTGAAACAACCCAGACTAAAGGGAAGAAGGCCTCTATTGAAAAATTTTTAATGTAATACTGTGTAAAATGTAATGTACAGTGGTCCTATAATTTCAAATAGAACTAATCTAAAATGTATTAAAATATCTTTTTCAACTTTTCTCTTCAGTATAAAATGATAAACAAAATGGTAAAGGGAATTACAAAGAACAATAACAATAATTTTGTTTCTTAATAACCACAGAAGTTTAAAAATGGGATATTAAAAAATCTCTTTTTTGTGTGTGTTATTTTAAATATTAAAAATAAATACTAAAATTATATTTAAAAATTTCTACCATTAGTCAAACAGTCCATGAATTTCTTTCCAAAAAGAATGTTTTCAAACTGATTTTTCATATAAAATAACCTTTTACATGTAAAATAACACTTTTTAATAATCTGAAAATTGCATCTAGGTGGGAAAAAAATGTTGCCAAATTGACAGTTTCTTAAAGTTTAATAATATTTAAAATGTTTGTCCATTTTTATGGATATTCAATTCTTTAGTGTTGTAGTATAAAATTTAAGCTTTAGTTTGAATTTGGGTTAATATACTCAATTGATAGCTCTTTTATTTACCCTGGAAAAAGAGCCTTTGAAAAATAGCTTTAACATAATCAGAATAAAATAGAAGCTTTTTTAAAAAAAATCTCCACCTGGTAAAGTGATTGGTGTTTTGCAAAATCCTTTGGTAACAGATATTTTAAGTAAGAAAATATAAATATTTATTAAAATTTATAGTTATCACAGTTAAAAAATTGTTTCTAATCTTTTATTGAAAATTCCTATATTTTTCTGTACTTGTGCTGCTATTATTGTATTTAGACTGCAAATTGTGATGTAATTTTACAATTTTTATGACTGTGTCATTGTATATTTTAACTATATCTTCTTTAACTATCACAGTATTTTGTACCTGTGTAATTGTTTTTTTAATTTGCTTTGTTTTGTACTATTGCTAATTTTGTCATATTACTATTTGTAAATAGAAAAATAAAATGTTTTTGTTACATTTTGATTTGTTATTTTGTTGCTAAAAATATCCCAACCTAAAGCTCTTTTAAAAATTACATATTACTATAAAATTTACTGTGAGGGAAGTCAGGGAATTTTATCGATCTGGAAAATTCGGGGAAATTAATAGTTATTTGTTTCTTGAGTTATTGTCTATAAATTAGTATCTTATATCTAGCATTATTTGTAACAGTAAATGGAATTTAAAAAACTTATATTCATTTATAAAAGCATAAGTTTCTGATTAGAGCGATTAATCTATGATTTGTTAAAGAATAAAGATTTGAAGTAATATTTTGGCAGTTACTCTTGTTTAAATCTTGGCTAAAATATATATTGGGTACGTATTTATTTATTTTTCTTTTCAATTCAAATTTATAATTTTCTATTATTTGGGTACGTATAATTATACTATTTTTATATTTATGCTGCAACATGTTATTCTGGTACCCATGCAAAGAGCACTAATTAGTTATTGAACTGTTTTAAAGTTTTGAGCAAAGATCACAATAACCTGTACTGTTAATATAATTTAACTTGTGTTGCGAAGAGTAGTTTTAATGTTTCTTAGAATTCTTAAGCAGTTTTAGAAGCAAAGTATTTTGTTGAAATTTCCAGTATTTTTTACATATAAAAAATGTAATATACTGTTTTAATAGTTTTTTTAGGAAGTTCATTCCATTTTTTAAAAATTAAATTTCATAAAAACATTTGATTTTTTCATATTAAATAATTGGTAAAAGTGTTTAATAATATATATTGTACACATACAGTGATTCTGAGAAGGGAGAAATCCAGAAAAGTAATATAATTAGTAGCCGTAAATCAGGGAAATGTTGTAAGTTTAGTCAGGGAAATTTTTTTCACAGTTTCTGTATCCATTCTGTTTCAGTAAATGTTACTATAATATTTACTGGATTTCAGTAAAATGTTCCTGTAATATTTACTGGATTTCAGTAAATGTTACTGTAAAGTAGACTGGTTAAGTATATATTAATGTAAAATTTACACTTAAAAACGCTGTATGCTATGCAGTAGAAACCTATAATTGTAGTAAAAGTTCCTGTAAAAATAGCAATACATATTACTTTAGAATTTGTGATAAAATTTACTGTAAATCAGTTAATGTTACTGTAAAATTTACAGTACACTTTAATTTTTTTCTACTGTAAAATTTTACGGTAAAAATTGAATTTTACAGTAAAAAGTACTGGCACCCTGATTGCCAGTACTTTTTACTGTAAATTTACAGTAATTTTTTTTACAGTGTAGACAATTAGACATTTTACTCGTAGACAATTAGACATTTTACTTCATCGACAATTCGACATTTTACTCATCAACAATTCGACATTTTATTTCATCGACAATTCGACATTTTACTTCATCGACAATTCGACATTTTACTTCATCGAAAATTTCGACTTTAGACCGCGACTGTGGCGGCATCGACCCCAAAGGGTTAAGTGACAGTTTATTAGAAACGAATTTATTTATGAAAATATTAACCTCTTCTTGGTCGGCGTTGCACGGGCACACGGTATTTTTGTGCCCGTGCGGTTTGCGTCGCAACTCATGCGACGAAGAGAAAAATTGCATCGTTGAAAGTGAATTCGTCGCTACATACTCGTCTTGTTATATTCCGCGATTTTGACAATGTAAGCAATAAAATAATCGGTAAATATTAATTACAGTATGTTTGTTATGCTCTGATGATCAAGAAAGATTGTAATGCTGCTTTCATGGTAAGGTTGTAAAGTCATTTTTAAAAAAAACCATTTTTTTACATATCATTAATCATCCTTTTCATGCAGATATTTATCTTAAATATCTCAAAGCAATAGATTTGGAAAATAGAGCATCAGAGAGTATTTTGTTTTAATATAAAACTTGAGGGCATTGCAGGGAAAACTGGATATCAGTGAACGCGATATCACATGTATGACCTCCAATAGGTCAAGTAAAAACTGCTTACTGACAAAAACATTTTGCAGTTTCGAATTCAGGATACAACATGTATTAAGTTTCAATAATAAAAAAATCCTTCTCTGGGATCGGAAATTCCGAAAAAAAACGTAAGAAAAGTGCTGTTCGGGTCCGCGCCATAGATTTTTCTTGAATACTTCGGGATAAAATCATAAAACAAGTGTTTCGTAATAATATGTAATTTAAATATCTATCTCTTTAATGCAATATTTACACAGAGTAGTATAATGGTTACAGAATAGATAAATCACTAGTTTATCGCATGAAGCAAGGGTTTGTGGTAGCTTGTAATTTATCTATTCTGTAATCCTATACTACTTTGTGTAAATATTGTATTAAAGAGATTGATAATTAAATTATATATTCAAACGAAATACTTGCTTTATGATTTTATCCCGAAGTTTTCACGAGAAATCTACGGCGCGGAAATGAACTGTGTCTTTCTTATGTTTTATTTAGAGTAGCTTTCGATGGCGCCATCTGTTGACACTACATAGAACTACACTTCGCGTATGCACAATAAAACATTATTTACTACAAAAGCTCGTATTTCCCGTAATATTCAAATTTTTGAGTTCAAATTTTAATACAATGTTTCTTTTACGTATTGTCAGGTATTTTGTAAGTTTCGTACAATTCGAAAACAATATCTGCATTTTATAATAAAAAAAAAGATGCGGAGATAGATATTTTCAATTTAATACCGATTTTTACTTATATTCTGATAAATATTTTTATTGCCTCACTTTGGGTCCTAGTAATACTCCTCAAGCTCTTTAAAATGACACCAGAATCAACCTTCTAGCTAAACGCGTTTCCACGCTACACTTATTTATAATTTTACATAAAGTTAATTCATAACAATCACGCGGATTTAAAATAATTTATGCATAAAGCATGTGATGATGCTAAAAAAATCCCGCAAGTAATTTAATAAATCTTACCGTTCCTTCCACTCGTAATTTCTTTATCAAACATTTTTTACAATTTCATTTCGCTCTGTTATGCATGAAACATTCTAGTTTTAATCTTCTCTTGGAAGTTTCAATTAAACAATAATGAAAATAAAATAAAACGTGTTCTTCGACTGGGTAAAACAATATTATTTCTTTAAAAAATGATAAAACATTGTTCTATTGAATTAACAATAATAATTTACTTCACATTTCATAAAAATATTAATATATTTAGGTATGATTTTGATTAAAATATTATAATATTTCAATACTGGAATACATTCCCGCGAAATCTCGGCCCAAGTGATTTGAAAAATGCCTTACGAAATCATTTTAAAGAGATGCGGTGGGCTAAAAGCAAAGGTAGAGAAAAAAATGTAAGGTAGTTAGTATCGATCGAAATAGCGAATTACAATGGATTTTTTGTCGGTATCGAATGATGTTCTATTTTTAATCACGAATGATAGGAGGCAAGAATACAGAGGAACTTTCGATTTTTTTTCTTTTTGGAAACTTTCGTAATTATCCTCCAGGTATGGATAGTATAAAATCGATATGAAAAAGGAAGCACGGAATTTATTTATCAATTAGAAGGGTTACATACAAATAAGAACTTTTACTTTGAGCAGAAGGCTAAGAAAAAGGCAGACACTTTTAAATGACGGTACCTCTTAAGCAACCTTACCCACAAGAGGAAAGGCATTTAATAATGATAAGCCAACAGATTTGATAAGAAAGATATACATCATGAGAAGAAATACAGCTACCTTTAAAAAGTGTTGTTAAAGATTAAAACCATTGAAAAAAATTGCTTCAGAAGGTCTAGGATATTTTCATTACAAAAAATTAAATGCCATAGGGACGCATTTTATGAAAAAAATATTACTAAACCAGGAAAAATAAACCCACAAACAACATGTATCTATAAAAGAATACAGATCAAGCTAATCGCAAACATAAGCAACATGTGTTTTAACGACTTACTTGTAAAAAAGTGCGCTGGTTTTCGAAAACAGGTTGGGTATAGTTTGTGCGGCTTCCTTTGTAACAATAATATATGGATTAAAAGTTCTATTCACAGAAGCACATTTTTTTCTTAATTAAAACAAGTATCATTTATCAACGAAAGAATGAAGGGTTAATTCTAGATTATCGAATGAAAGTATTGTTTCCACGTCTTCGTATTCTTGCATCGTTTTTCATGTTCAAGTTCACTAGCAAGTGGAATCTATTAATCAAGCGAGAAACATTATGAGGTTGAACTAAAAGAAACTGAGCTCTTCATAAAAAATACCCTTAATAAAATGAGAAATTAAGAGTAATTAATGATAGTAAATCTGAAAGCTTGAGTCCTTTAAGCAACAAGAGAGTTTAACCTTTGTTCTGCGGGATTTTCTTTAGAAAAATAAGCTAACGTAGAACAGTTGGAAAATGTTAACTCGTTATTTTTCTGTGTTAGAAAAAATATGTTATGGCTGTGGTTTCAAGCGCATATTTTAAAGCATGTTCAGAAAGCTTAAGTTTTTTCCGTTTTTTTGCGTGAATATGAAGTGAATATATAATTTATACTTCTTTTAAAAAGTTTTATGACTATTAATAATTTTAAATGTCTTTCGTAACACTATATGTCTATATATTCCTGGTTCTTATTATCTAAATTACGTCTGTGTGTTCACTTCTTTGATTTCGTGATCATGTTTTACAATAAACAATTCGTAAATAAATGTGTTGTTTTGGAAAGATGGCGTTATAGTGTTTCACATAATGTTGAAAATACAGTACAACTTCCTTCTGATTGTGTTTTTTACTTATTATTACTTACAAAGAAGTTTATAGCCATTTGTAATCAGTACAACTGTTTTGAATAAACCTACATTATTTTAAATGAATTTCTTTTATCTATCGTTTGCTAATGCTTTCTTTTCATACGTATTTCCTAACTTTGGTTCGGCGACCAATTTTGTTCTTTCCAAGAAAGCGTTAAAAGTCTATAAGTTAATGCAATTTTTTTTTGTCTTACTTATATCTGTGACTTATTTAAACGAAGTATGTTCTCTGAAATTCGCATTTGAGAAAATTTCCTAATTTCTGTGTCACACAATGTTGTTTTATTTGTTACTATCATGAATATAATACTTGCTTATTTGAGAAATAGTTTTTAAATTATAATGAGTTTGATTTATTTTGTGGTAAGAAATATAAGTCTTACCGGTGGTGAAACGAACACAAATTCATTTATACATAAACCATGAAGATAGAATGCGTTTCTCAACAAATTTCAGTAAATTTTAAAGATTCTTCTTTGTCTTATATGCTTCCTAGATGCTTTCTACGAATTAAATTAATACATTCATGAATAAAAATAAGCATTCCCTCTCTTTTTACGTAAAATTTAATTTATAAATGTAACATCATGTGATGACACTAAAAATATCCTGCAAGTAATTTAATGAATCTTACCGTTCCTTCCGCTCGTAATTTATTTATTAGGTCTTTTTTAGAATTTCATTTCCCTCTGTTATGCTTAAAACATTGTAGTATTCACATTTTCATGGAAGCTTCAATTAAAAAATAATGAAATTAAAATAAAACGTGTTCTTCGATTTGATAAAACACTATTATTTCTTAAAAAAGATACGGCATTGTTCTACTGAATTAACAATAATAACTTGTTTCACATTTCATACAAATATTAATATATTTTGGGTGCGATTTTAATTAAAATATTAGAATCTTTCACTACTGAAATACATTCCCGCGAAATCTGGGCCCAAATGATTTGAAAAATGCCTTACAAAATCGTTTCAAAGAGATGCAATGGCCTAAAAGCAAAGGTAGAGAAAAAAATGTAAGGTAGTTAGTATCGATCGAAATAGCGAATTATAATGGATTTTTTGTCGGTATCGAATGATGTTCTATTTTTAATCACGAATGATAGGAGGCAAGAATACAGAGCAATTTTTGATTATTTTTTTTTTCTTTTGGGAAACTTCCGTAATTATCCTCCATGTATGGATAGTATAAAATCGATATGAGAAAGCAAGCACGGAAGTTACTTATCAATTAGAAGGGTTGCATAAAAATAAGAACTTTTACTTTGAGAAGAAGGCTTAGAAAAAGGCAGACACTTTTAAATGACGTTACCTCTTAAGCAACCTTACCCCCAAGAAGAAAGGCATTTAATAATGATAAGCCAACAGATTTGATAAGAAAGACATACATCATGAGAATAATTACAGCTACCTTTAGAAAGTGATGATAAGGATTAAAACCATTGAAAAAAATTGCTTCAGAAGGACTAGGATATTTTCATTACAAAAAATTAAATGCCATAGGGACGCATTTTATGAAAAAAATATTACTAAATCAGGAAAAATAAACCCACAAACAACATGTATCTAAAAAAGAACAGAGACCAAGCTATTCGCAAACATAAGCAACATGTGTTTTAACGACTTACTTGTAAAAAAGCGCGCTGGTTTTTGAAAACAGGTTGGGTATAGTTTGTGCGGCTTCCTTAGTAACAATGATATATGGATTAAAAGTTCCATTCTCAGAAACACATTTTTTTCTGAATTAAAACAAGTATCATTTATCAACGAAAGAATGAAGGGTTAATTCTAGATTATCGAATGAAAGTATTGTTTCGGTGTCTTCATATTCTTGTATCGTTTATCATGTTAAAGTTCACTAGAAAGTGGAATCTATTAATCAAGCGAAAAAATTATGAGGTTGAATTAAAAGAAACTCAGCTCTTCATAAAAAATTACCCTTATTAAAATGAGAAATTAAGAATAATTAATGTTTGTAAATTAGAAAGCTTGAGACCTTTAAGCAACAAGAGAGTTTAAACTTTGTTCTGAAGGATTTTCTTTAGGAAAAAAGCTAACGTAGAACAGTTGGAAAATATTAACTCGTTATTTTTTGCATTAGAAAAACATGTTATGCCTGTGGTTTCAAGCGAATATTTGGAAAAATGTTCCGAATCTTAAGAATAGAAGAAAATAGAAAAAATATCGAAAAACTACAAAAATCTATAATAGAAGCAATCAATTTGGTGCGCGCAAGTACTGCACGATACATAAAAAAATTGCGAAGTATAAAGATATAAATACAAATTAAGGCAACTTTTTAACTGTGGTAGAGGTAAAAATACAACAATATTAACAAAAAACGAATGAAAAAGAATCTGGTTTATGATGCCACCAGAGGCCTTCATCCATACAATTTCGAAATTAGAATAGGAATTCTGTCGAGGAAAAAAGACTTTAAGGTCTAAAATTTTAAATTTTTCTCTAAGTCCTGAACCTATTCCGGAAACAAATTGGAAAGAAAATATTTATCCACAAAAAATAAATTCAAAACAGCACCTTAGACATAGTTTGAAAAAAATGTTTTAAAACTTCTTGCCTCTGCCGTTGTGGAATGGAAGGAAAAAAACGACTTTCAGAATTGTATTTTTGCCTTTATCACAGTTAAAAACTTTCCTTAATTTGTATTTATATCTTCAGAAGCTTAAGAATTTTTTTTGCGTGAATATGAGGTGATTATATGAATTTTATTTATTTTTAAAAACTTTATGGACTATTAATCATTTTAAATGACGGTCGTAATAATATATGTCTATTGATTTCGTGATCATGCTTTACAATACAAATTAGTGATATTCATTGGATCATTGCGAGATGGGGCAAAGGATTTTCAAACATTGCGACAACAAACTCAGACGGTTGTAAAGAGAGGTTAATAGGGAGAAAAATTGAAATGGAACACTATGTCACAAGCTATGATGCCCGGAGGAGCAGATGTGGAATCGGGTTACGCATAAGTCGGGTAACGGAATAGTTAAGCCTATATTCAGACACGAGGCACCCATGGCTCTACAGCATGCCTTAAAATCTCAGATAGGGTAAACATACAATGTGAAATTTTCATTTAAAAGTGCTCAAAGCATTAAACAACTTGAATATGTGGTTTCTGAAGGCTTAAAGTACCCTCTTTGATGAGGATTTATAAATTTCAGATTAGAAAGCTTCTAAATTTTGTAACGAAATGTTACACTTGGTTATTAAATAATCAATCAACATAAACTGTTTGATACCATTAACAGAACGACATATTCCAAGAAATTGTTTCTTTGAAGTTTATTGTATTTAAATTCCTTAGATAAATTCATGCAGTTTTGTATTTAAAGTAAATAAAGCACACATATCTGGCTAATAGACATAAAATTTCATTTCGGTTTCATTTAAAACCTGAAATTTATCCCATTTTGTCATAAATAACGCAACTTGCACAATACCATTTATATCCATCAATTTGTACCATAATATAAAAATCTTCCGCCAGGACTTTTTAAGTTTCTGAAAGTTAAAGCGCCTCAGACACATCCATCATTCAAAGGAAAGCAGTTTTTTTCTTCTAGCGTTTTACACACTTTCAAGTTCCCATTTTTAAATCAAGTTCTGGAGTCATTTACAGTCTGTATAGATCAAAAATATACTTTTCTAGAAAACAAGAGGTTTGATTCTTTCACAAATTTTGCATTCTGCAAACCGTAATTCATTCATTTTATTATTGACGCTAACAAGTACTGACACTTTAAAATTAAACTGTAATCTATCTTAATATGTAGACTTTGAAACGTGTGTCATTAAATGAAAAATTCCGCAGTCAAGATAATTTATGGAAAAGTCTTTATCTAGACCAAAGTAAAGAAATCCTTTACAGAACCAGGTATTGTACGGAATCATATGCAATAAAATTAGCAAAAACTTGTGAAAGGTTAATTAATTGAAAGCGTAAATTAAACCAGTATACATACGACATATATTTTTATAATAAAATAAATTCATTTTTATAATTTGTTAAGATGTTGATATAATATTAAAACATTTTAGTTTAGTTACATTCACACCCGTTTAGAAGTAACCCGGGGACTAATTGGGGCGTACCTCGTAGTGACGATGATGTCACCAGACCCAGCTAAAAATCTCACAAATTCCATGCTTCAAATTTGTTACGAAACTGTAATTTTACTTCCCTGCAATATTTGTCTCATGGTTCAAAATAGACATTTACAGCGATTCTTATTGGATGCCTGTCAATGCCCCCTCGACATTGGTGACAAAATGAAGGTTCTAGAATATCCAAGAATTTCCATGATATCTCAATTAGGAGCTGATATATCGAGATTTATGTAGAAAATTATATGTGACGT
>BGPR01032518.1:0-17174 GCA_013235015.1 Araneus ventricosus | reverse complement strand
GTAGATTCACAAGAAATAACCCCTGAGGTGATAAATACTTATTACTTTGAGCATGGTCGCAGTTTCTATTTGCTGCTGTGGAATTCCCGTGAAGGACTTTTTTTCTGTTCTTGGGATAACGAGTTGCCCTGTTAAAATATAGTTGCTCTTGAATTCTTGCTGGTTTTAAATATTCTTAATGGTTTTCAGGAATTCTTAAGAAAATATCGAGGCTCTACATAATCTTAATTGGAGTTTTAAGGAAATGAATAGAATAAAAAGCAATCAATAATGTTAGTTATGAGGGTGGTATATATTCTTCGAGAATTTTCGGTGATAGTAATTTTCTAGGAAGTAATTTTTTTTTCTGTCTTTCAACAAAATTGTTGTATTATTTATTTATTTTACTGTTAAAATATTTTTCGAAAATGGTATGTCTTAAATTGCTTTCAAGTTTCTTTGTTTTTCAATTTTTTTAAACATAAAAATTTTCTACAAGCAAATTTTAAACTAATTTTGTAATAAGTAATCATTAGCTTGATTACAAAGCCATAAAAATATATAAAGATTCGATATAGTTATAATATTACTTTGTTCATATTTTTAAAATAAGAAGAATATTCTATTACATTGGTGGTGAATATGGAACAAATTTTTATTGGACCCGTGCTCATTTTCAGAAGCAAATTTTCACTTAAAATCATCATTAGAAAAGTCACAAGCATTATTGCGGTAATATTCGAGTTATATTCGAATATATTAAAATAAGAAAATACATGATGTCTTAATTCGAATTCTTAATAAAATCGAAACCTTGGAATCGGATTTCCTTTCGTTGGAGTTTATTATATAAAGTGTTATTGTAATTCTAGGAAAAGTTTATATAAATGAATATCATTATACAGCTAAAGTATAAGGATCAATTCATGGTACCACATGTAATACATTAAGCGAGCAGTTCCGAATTTGAAATCTAGGGCGTTTCTTGTAGGAATTAAAAGGTCGCGCCTCTAGAGTATAACGTAAGAAAAATTACAATTGATGGCATGCGTGGTGATGTTTACTATGTGACTGTGGTATCAAATGAACTGCTTTCATTAGTGAAGATAAAACACGATAATTCTGCTGAAAAGTGTTTTGAAAAAGTAAAAGGAAATTAATGTTTAGATTTATTTTCCATTTAAAAAGTAATGTTTATTGTATTAGAAACTGAATATTAGCTTTTATGATTAAAACAATTTGATAATTTATCTCTTAAATTACGTCTATCAATTCTTTTATTAATTTGAGATACTGATCGTTTAGTATTTTATCATTATGAACTGTTAATAACGTTATATCATCACGAGAAATCAGTTATTGAAATTATCTAATTAAAATAAAGGCAATGATGATATTTTGAACGATGGCAATAAATAATGTTATCCTAAGTGTTCTATAAAATCAATTCTGTTACAACCTACCTGTGTAGCAAATGTGCGCGATCCACATAAAGGACAGGCGCATGCGCAGCACCAATAAGAACAGTATCAATGTGTGAGTCTGCACTCAGACACGAGACAGTGAACATAAGCACAAACCTCTGATACATAATTCTTAAATGTATCTATAAAATAAATGTTTTTATAACCTACCTATGTGAAAAATGTTAACGTTCCACACCAAGGATAAGCGCATGTGCAAAGCCAGTAAGAACAATGGCATCGTGTGAGTCTGAGCTCAGACACGAGACAGTGAACATAAACTCAAACCTCTGATACATAATTCTTAAATGTATCCATAGAATAAATGTTTTTATAACCTACCAATGTGAAAAATGTTAACGTTTCACACCGAAGATAAACGCATGTGCAACGCCAGTAAGAACAACGGCAACGTGTGAGTCTGAGTTGAGAAATGAGATGGTAAACATGAATCAAAACCTTTTAGACCATAATTTTGTTGATGATTAACTGATAATCTAAATGTTTACTTCTTTCAAGTGTTTGTTCTTGTTTGTATTATGAAAATATATAAATTAAATATAACAAATTTAATTATTTTAAAAGATCTAGCTGGTGACAAACGTGTTTTTATTTTTACTCCCGTAAAATGTACGATTACTTAAGTAAAATGTAAAAGACATTATTTCTTGCAGAAATATTTCGTTATCAAAAAAAGTATAAAAAGACCTTTGTCTAGACACTATCAGTTAAATCCAAATGTCTACTACTCTAAAAAACGAATACTTAACACCCATTGAGATAAGCCCTTATTGTTCCCAAAAACCTTTTAAGAAGTTTACAAAAAAAGTCTGTTTCAATGCTTTTAGAGAGGAACAGAAGCAGTTCTACATTATTCTAACAACACCCGAAAAGATTTAAAGAAAAGCTCTATAACCAGAGCGAAATCTGTTGGAAGAACAAAACCAACATGGCGGACATGGACTTAATTAGGCATCCTGCTTGTACTTAATTACCATAGATGAAAATGAGGAAATCCTCTGGGCAATTAGAAAAAAAGAGATGAATCTTGATAGATGTTCTACGAGGAATTTCTAATTTAGCTTTCCAAAACGAGATCTCGTTTAAATAAATCTGACTTAAAAGTCGTCTGAGGTCTTGTTAAGAAATCGAAGGATGTTTTCTTGATGGGATAAAATGAAGCGAAGAGGAAAATCGCCTTAAATAAATCTGATAAGTATTTTGAAATCTAGGGTTTATTGGAGTATTTTCAGAAGTATGTTTTAATTTCGTTTTATTATAATGTTTTAAGTTCAGGAGTTTGATGTTGATGAGCAGTTGTTATATAAAGGTTTTGATTTCTGTCTTTTGTATTTTCATTTTGTTGATATAAAATATTTTAGTTATAGAGTACCTGATAGCTAAATGAAAAATTGTTACGAATTTTATGAGATATCTAAGGATTTTGAGACTAAGAATCATTTATTAAATATTTATTTAATAAATTTTAGATTAATATTTATCTTTTATAAATCGAAAACTTTTTTACTTTCATTGCACTCATTTTATCGTTTAGTAATATATGATGCTAAAGACTGTCTTTACAAAACTGCAAGAATCAATGCTTATTTTTGCTCGGTCTTTTGCAATTTTTTTATTGTATTTGAAAATAAAAGAAGTCTAGAAATTCCAATGCAATAAACTCCACTACAACGCAAGCAAATACAAAAGATTGTGGCAAACAAAGCTGATTTAAAATGCCGGTACAACATCGCTATTAGTTTTATGATACTTTAAGTTTTAATTTAATCCAGTGTTTCTCAACCTTTCAGTATTTTCGACCCAATTTTGCATCATAATTTTAATCGCGTCCCTCTCATAGAATAACAATGTATACAATATTAATGCATTTTTGGTATTCTCAGATTTTCTACTTCTAATATTAAACTTTCCTTCGAATAACTTTGTTCTACTAGACAGGCCCAAGATAGTCACTAATAATTATTAAACTTGGCTTTAATTTAGTACTGATAAGTTAATTATTAAATACATTGTGCGGTACTGATAAAATCCTATTTATAAGTGTATTATATCAGTTTAAATGTGTATTTTATTTTTTATTATGTCAGAATGTATTTTGGTTTACTTTCCTTTCAGTAAATTAATCAATTTTTTTAATGTTATCTTTTTTTTTTTCAAATTGCTCGCACCCTACATTCAACGCTATCACGCCTCCTAGGGTGCGCGCCCCACAGGTTCAGAATCGCTGCTTTAATCATTCGTTATTCTTTAATGCTTTTCTAATTCCACTTACTCTAGGACATCTAGTGAAGTCCATGAGTCCAGTAAAAAATGGGAAGTTTAATACTTTCTTTTACTCAAAGCGACTTAGATCACATAGATAGCACCTGAAGTAGAAGTCTGACTAGTTCCAATTATGGGGATAGGTTGCTTTCCTGGGGACTTTCAAGGGTTAATGTCCCTCATTTGTGTTTTACTTGGAGGGAATAAAGAATGATCTAAATCAGTCAGTCAGACCTCATCGGTCAATTCGTTGCTAAAGTGCACATTTGTGTAACAGGTTTTCAATAATCCTGGTAAAGAATACAGTCTTCCTCCGATTCACATATTTTATACCTGTCATGCCTTAACCCACTAGGCCACTGGTGGACATACCATCAGTACCAGCCTCATACGCAGAAAAAACTTTTCTGATACAGTATCTGTGCAACCTTTAATAAAAAGGATTAAAGAGTATATGATTCTACACAGAAGAATAAAATAAATTAGAGTAATCACATTACAATTTATTACATTTATCGACATACTTCTCGCCATTTATTTCAATCGGTCCTAATTTACTTTTACAAATAAAGATGAATACATCCGAAATCACGTTATAAAAGCGGGTGTCCTGGATAAAATAAGAAATAATTCCGAAACATCATTCCTTTCCGAAAAATGCATTCCAGATGATGTTCTTCTTCCATCGAAACCGTTTTTACATCACACAAAACCTAAGTCATTTGCATAAGAAACGCATTTACCTTCGCAAATATCCTTAGATGAACGAGTAAAATCCATTTGAACGCTGAATGGAAATATTTTCTTTTGTCGCATTTCCACAAACAATTCAAACGTTAAGTACTTATCATTCCAAAAAAGAAGGAAATTTTTGCATATTTTCTTTACTATTTTAGTTCCGTGACATTTTATTTATGCGTCTTTGAATTGTATGGTAATGGCCCAGATAGCAAAGAATTTTTGTCTAAAAGGTTTTGGAAACCTTGTCGTCGGCAAGGGTAAAGGGTTGTCACAAAGGTTTCCATAACAAGGGTTGAACCTTTCGCCAAGGTAGCGGAAAGGTTCGCTAGTCAACAAGAAACAAGGTTTCCTGTAAGGTTTTCAGTAAGATTTCCCCAAACTTTTTACTACAAGCTTGTTCCAGGGCTTTCAAAAGGTTGTTGAGAGCCCTCCTTCGGCTGACAAAATAGGACCCCCTCCGAAGCCGTACTCCTACAAAAGGGTCCAACCCCCTTTCTTGACCCCCTCTTCAAACCCGTACTCCTACAGAGGGGTCCAATCCCTTTTTATCCCCCTTCTTCTGGCCTCATCTTAGAGTTATCTGGAATGTTAATTAATTAGGTCAATTAGGAATCTTAATTAATCAAAGCTTAGTTATTAATTTAAATTGATTTAATTAATCTAATTTTTAATTTAACTTACTTATAAGATTTCGTTGTAGATTGCGACAAAACTCTCCGAGCCGAGAATCGAACCCGTGTTCATAGAGTTGGAGGGCAAGCGCACTAACCACTATATCGGACGGGGCTGCACACAATGGGACAGGGGATTCATAAAAATCTTTCCTACGTCAATTTTGCGGGAATAGTTTCTGAAACGGCAACTTTCTTTGCTATCTGGGGAGAGATATATTTACTATTTTCAAGTGTATTGCCAACGATAGCAGTTGTTTTTGTCTCTTTGGTTAACGATTTCGTTATGGTTAGTACAAATTATTTATCAGCAGATTTTTTTACTTTTTAATATGCTAAGTAGACAAAAAGAAAATATATTAATCGCTAAGAACTCTAACTTCTATATTTTCTCAAGTCTCAGATATCCTTCTCTTTTTATTTAGATATACTGGGTGAACACAAGGTCTCGCCCTGATTATAAAAATGTATTGTGTGAAAACTATTATAATTAGATTTATATTTGTTTGTATGAATTGAAGAACTGTTATAAAGTTTCAATAAGACCAAGTACTTTAGTAGATTTCAACGTTTGCCCCCTTGGTAGCTCAGAGAATGTCAAAGTGGTGTTCTAGATTTCGCCAAATGTGTCACCTGTAACGGCACATAAAGCATCTTTTGTCCTAGCCTTTATTTCTTCAACATCAGCAACTTGTGCGGCAAAGACTCTGTCCAGGATATAAGAAGCAATGTTTTGTGCAATAGAACAAAACATTCTTTTGCAGAAATACTGTGTAAAATCTATTTGAACAAGCTTATAAGGTGTAAATATTTTTTTAACTTATATATAATGTAAATGAGAGTTTACTTATCTCTACAGGCAATGATGAGACGACTTGCTGTCTTACATTCAAAACGTTTTATTTTCTTCTTGACGTTGAAATGATGTTAGACATAGGATATCATACACTCATCAAGCATTACAAACTCGTCATATCATTTATACAATAGTTGGGCCTCAATTAGCAGGAGTTCACCCCTCGTCCCAGATAGCAATTTTAGTTTGCAGCAAGCTTGCCACAAATTTGTCATGACAAGAGTGCAAGCTTGCAGTAAGCTTGCAGCAAGTTAACGAAAGCTCCGAAGTCACCATGAAACGAACTTGCAGCAAGCTTGCCACAAGCTTGCCGTGCAAACTTATTGCAAATTATAGCAAAAACAGAGTACGAATCACAACCCGGGATAGAACTCGCGACCTCCCGGTTCCGACCGGTTCCTCCCGGAGACGCTAACCATTGAGCCAGTTGAACTCTGAGAGGAGAAGATAGATTTCGCTAATACATTGTTCGATTCGATTCGTATACGATTTATTTTTAACTATTTTCTGGATTTCATAAATTTTTTGAGTTGAGAAAATGATTTGAAGTCAAAGAGAGAGCGATTTTCGCTAATAACTACGTTTTTCTAGTAGAATAAATTATGAAATTAGAGTTCAAAAGTAATTACTTTAAAATGGGACAAAATTTCTAGTTATTATTGTTCAACAAACACTGACTGTTTTTTAGATTTAATTTTGTTTATAAACGTTAAAATTTCAACATTAAGAAAAAGGCGATATAGTTTTCTTTAAAGTGAGAGTGATATATTTAGTAAAAAGATGGAAAATGTTTCAAAAAATTTTTTTATAAAAAAGTTATTTTTTTCACAAATTATCATTGATTTATTGAATTAATAAAAAAGAATTACGGTCTAGGAGATGCTATTAAAAATCGGATGTTTTTTAAAACAGAGACAAAGATAATTATCTCTTTATTGTGCTATCTTTGCAGGAAGCTTGTTTAGCAAAATTACAGCAAGTTTGATTTGCAAAGGAGGTGGCGCTATTTGTCACATCGAACTTGCTACAAGTTCGGTTCAAGTTTGACGCGTCAAATTTTGCCATGAAAAGTCAAAATCAAACTTGTTTCAAACTTACGTGCTATCTGGGGTCTCACTATAGGTGAATCTGTCTCAAAGGAAAACAGAACACTTGAGACCTTTACTTAAAAAATCTCTTAGCGTGCCCTTGCTCAGAAAAGGTTGGCACCTTACGTTAGAGTCGCAGAGTAAACTGAGTGAAAACTGACCTTCTCGGTTAAAGCCATGAAGAGAGGTTAAAGTTTGAAGGAGAGTCCTCCCTCTTCCAGACTGGCCCTCACAGGGTTCAATGGACCGACCTCTCTTAATTTTGTGGGGAAGTTCGCAACAAATGCTGTTAAAGAGAACTATCCAATGATACCAAAATTACAATCAACGGTTATTCCGTGATAAATTTTTATAATCAGGGCAAGACTTTGTGCTCACCTTGTATTCGTTTGAGTGCCAGTTCCCATGCACTTTGACTCAACCTGAGAACGAAAAACGGACCTTGTGAAGATTTGTTATATTTAGCTAAAGAACATTTTAAGTCTGGTTACAGAAGCTACTTAGAATAAGGTTTAGGAGCGAGTTCTTAAAGTTCGACTAATTTTGAAGTTGCAGTAAAAGAGTTCAAACTTAAGATTTCAGCTGGGACTATCTCAACTTAGGGTGGTTTAAGGGGAAGGGAGCATTTGGTTGTGGCATGTGGTCATGTATGTTTCTTTAATCGTGGGCGAGGAATGTTTGATAGCTAATGATTGCGTTCGGATTGTTCTTGATTTGATTGAAGAAGTTCCTAGAGAATTTGTGAATGTTGCCTTCGATATAATAAATTTTAAGATCGTTATGGAAGACATTATCTCTTACGTACCACGGTGCATGCTTTATGAAATGGAAATATGATACCTCTTTCACTCCGACTAAAACTATTCTTGAAATTAAGTCTGTCTGTCTCTCTGTGAACATGATAACTCGAAAATGGAAAGAACTGGAGAAATGATATTTGGTATGCAATTTTTTATACCACAGTTGTAGTTTGTATCAAATTGTGAACGAAATCCGTGAATGGGAAGCATCTTTGTCTTCTGTCCGTTCGTGCACATGCGAGCATGATAATTCAAAAACACAATGAAGAAGATGAGAGAAATTTGACATAAGATTTTATCGTAACAATTTTATATTTGTATTAAATTTTAGAGTAATGGCATAAGGGTTAAATGTCTATAGTCTCTCTCTGTTCATGTGTATGGGAACACAATAAGTCGAAAATGCAAAAGAATAGATGGATGGATTTTAGTATGTGATTATCTGTACACCGAAATTTTATATCACTGTCGAATTTCGGACGAAACCGGTCAACAGTAAGAGACAGAATTCCAAATTGCATGTTCAATTCGTTTCACTATACGACGAAGTTAAAGACAAAATGCCCCTTATTGTAGATGCATACGAGAAAGTTTAAAAAGAACACTCTTGCTGGTTTTCTCTGCTTACAGAGTTCTTACAACTGTTGCATCAATAAACCACAGAGGTTTTCTCTCCTTACATAGCTCATATGAGAAATCTGTTGCTGTCTTTGGAAAACCTGTCCTAATTTTATGATTAGAGTTTCTCTTCCCTTACCCAGCTCATCTTAGAGATCTCTCATCTTCTTTTTTACCATTAAAGTTTCTCTCCTATTAAGTACTTCATCTGAGGGATATCTGGTAGACTTGATAAAACTTTCTTCTTTTTTGCGTCAGTAATAAACCACCACTTTAAGAAAGCAATTTTATAATTACCTCTAGAAACAGCATTGGTGTTTTAGTTTTGCTTGATCATTGATCAAAATATTTTCATGATAAATATCGTTTTCATTTTTCAATGAAATTCGACAAAACATTTTGACACGACAATGTTTTTGGTTGCATTCTTTCTGAAAATTACGTGATGCAAAAATCATTACGCACGGAATACAACGGCTGATGCCATATTTATTAATTAATCTGTATTTCTAACATTTTTAGGATATGCCTATAAAATTTTAAAAGAATTTCGGAAATTCCTTTCGTTTTTGGAAATTTATTTTGCTTTGCGTATAAAGTTAAGCCTAAAACATTATCATGCTACGATGTTTCTGACGAGGTTTAAATTTCGAAAAATTTTAATTCGAATTTTTATTAATATCAAGAGAAAGCACACATTTTGATCTAAAGAATTATAGAAACGCATCGTATCTTGAAATCCCTTGTAAAACTTAATTCAATTCAAAACCTTCAAAATTATACCAAACAAACTGACTACAAGTTCCAAATGAATTTATCATTATCTCTAAGCCTGCAAGCTTTTTCTCAAAGAAATCTTCTTCAAATAACTAGGAATTCAATTATCATTTAATTTAAAAACCTGACTTCTGATGTTTTCTTCTTTGCAATTAATAAACAGTTCTCATCTGTTGGAAGAAAACTTTGCATCGCCTATTTCAATTTTCTTAATTGGGTTTTGATGCTTTGCTGATTCTAATTAATTTCATGGATATTGATATAAATGTTGAGACAAGAATTTCTGTTTAAAAATGGCAACAAATATTTCTCAGGACGGAAAATCTATTTAATGGTACCAGATGTATCTATTGAAGATTTACGTAAAATGTTATTGTTAAACCCGTGTAGAGAAGTTGAATCTTAGAAGATTCCTAACTGATTGCCTTAATTGGCTAGACAAAAGAATTTTTATTGAATTTGCTCATTAGGTTTATTGACAATCACAAGTGCAATTAGCTCTCAATTAATCCTATCTGAACGTTTACAAAAATAATGACTGCTGAATTTAGAAAACGATTTTTTCATAGCTAAAACTTGTTGACTCAATCTGTTGTTTAGATGCTATTTCATTCAATAGTAACTTTGTAACTGAGACTAAAATCTTCAGTAAATATGATTTTTTTCTCTAGTATACGTGTCCTATTATTGTAACTCTTGTAATATCTCTCGTTCAAATGAATAAAAATCTATTAAACGCAATAAATTAAGAACGTCATTCAAAGATTTGGTTATTTTATAAGATGTATTTTATAAACCTTTAAACAGCAAAATTGTCAAAAACGTAACAATCCATTTATTTTTCAAGCTATTATCTATGGGCGAGTTTTCTGGTTTGTGTATTTTGGATTCACAGACCGTTTTCCTGTAGCCCTTCGATTTCAGCAATCGCCAGATCCATTTGAATACTGCATCAAGCGCCAAGTTCGAATCAGTTCTTTCTTTAATACACAAACCATTGAATTCTGTGTGTTTTGATTTTGTGTAATCCTTTTTATTTAAATCGGTTTAAGAAATGCTCTTAGAACGGCTAAACACCACTTACAACATTGATATTTAAAACATCATCGAATCATATGAATGCTAACCATTATGGAACTATGTTTTAACCATTTCTGAATCAAATTATAATTTGTTATAAAAAAGAAATTAAAAATTGAAAAAAATCACTTAGAAATGCCTCATATTTAATTTTTTATATATTATAGATTAATTAATTTCTTAATTAATTAATTAAAGTTTTTCATTCTGCGAACTAGGTAGATGTAATTTGGTATGTCATCCTTACATCAGTTCTTAAAATTGCATTTTAGTAGCGCAATTTTATCCAAATCCTTGAACGAAAATAGATATTCTCCCTTGAATTATATTCGTTATCACCACTCTTTATACTAAACAATAAAAGATCATATAAACATATGTCATATTTTATAGTTTGTTTTATGTTTCTTTTGTATTCTGGAGTTTGTTTTTTCTTTACTCTTTCATTTCACGATTTTTCGGGTCTCAAGGGGAAAATTTAGAAACTTTGGAAGTCCCATACAGAAAAAAAAAAATCCTGACTTCTGAATCCTTTGCTTGCGTGGATCCTTGATGAAGGACTATAGTAGGGTTCCACCATTTTGATTTTATTTTATTTTGTAATAAGTCTATTCTCACTGTATCCGAGGAAATATTTTTATATAAATTTATTTCTTACAAGCTATATGGAACATAATCAAAATTATTTTTTTTTATAAAACAAATGTAGAAATCAAATGAAAAAAGAGAGTATTTAATAGACGCCAAATGAGATTGTTTGATTGTCATAGACAAAAATCATTTTGAGCAAACTTTATAAACTATATAAAAGATAAACTTTAAAAACTTATTTATTTCTATGTTTGCAAGAACATATAGAAAAGAACTATTTCCAATAATTTAAAAGATATTATTCCAAAACCCGATCTTGCGCTTCAAAATAAACAATGACATCTGAAAAAAGAAACAAAGGGACGGTTATTTACATATAGTATATGAGGTTCAAAATATTTAACAGAAAAGAAAATATAGGGAGACTCAATTCTTATACATGAATTGAACCTATGTATGTTAGCAAGAGGACTACACATTTATTTTCAATATTTCCATAATATGAATAATCCTCAATATTTAAATAAAACATTTTCTTAGAAAACTATATTTACCTTCATATTCCCAACATTTTGATAGAAGTATGTAAAATGACCAAATCCTAATGAGTGCTGAATCTCAGTTAAGAGACATCTGAGATAATAATCATCAAATTAAAGTGACATATTGGCTCGCAGTTGACAAGTCTGCTGCTTTGCTGACAGATCATATCTTCATAAGGTATTGAATATCTGCTTATAATCCATATCTTTCAATACAACCTTCTGTTTGTCTCACTGTTCTACCTATTATATCATAGGAGCATATGTTCATTTTAATATTTTCAATTATAAGTATTGTTCATTCAATATTTTTAAATCACTTTTGTAAATTGGCTTTAAATAAATTTTTTAACAACGAAATTGAGTTTGAATCGAGCAATAAATCTTCGTAATGCATCAGATTTGATTTTCTAGCTTCGCTCGTCGCTGTTGGACCTAAAGTTGATTCGGAGAAACACTGAATTGGGTATATATGTCTCGCAAAAACAGTAATTTTCAAATATATCTGGTACAACATAGAACCTGGCTGCTGTATAACTCAGTTTATTCGATGAGCAAATGGGATGGGCATAGGTAGGGGAAAGTCGGTAAAAAACGACGAGGAGTCTAAGATGACGAATTGATTTTTCTCGAAAATTACACAGATGGCAGCCCTGATCCTGCGCTGTCATAGACCTCTTAGCGACCAGTTACCCGTGTACACCAAACTTTTTTCACCCCATTATTACTGTGAGTCACAGTACGCGATAATGTGTTTTAGTTGCTTTATGCAATTTTGGTTGTTGCTTGGTGAGGATAGTGTTCATGGAGTAAATATTTTTGATTTACGTGATATCTGCAAAAGAGCTACGAAAACGTCGCGTCTCAATGGATGTATTATCTTAATTCTTCTGATGGCCTCATATCCTTCAATTTTTTTGAAATAAAAGGCGAAATCGGGTAAGATGACGAATTGGGTGGAGGAGATGACAAACTCCTCCACGCTTATTCAGAGCCCGTCGTGCTACCTGAATGCCAACGCCCTTCTGCAACTCACGCATATCAGAAATGAGTCATCCTATTTGAAAAGGAGATGGATTAAAAAGAGGACAAAACGAAAACTTTGGCATCTGAACAAGGCTGAAGTCAAAGACTAAACTCAACAAACCTTCTAAAAAATTCTCACAAAAAAAAGCAGAAAGTGGCTGCAACTACCTCGACTTAAATGTTCTGAGTCTGAAGACTCAATTCATTCATTTGAATCCCTACTTGCGCTAAGGACAATTTGGACCCAGAGGTCCTCGATAAATGGACATAATTTGTATTGAGTAAGGAACACGAAATTGGGACTCCAGTGTTTTAGCCTCCCGTCCCTAGTGCCACCTGTGCTGGTTAAGACAAAAACTGTCCATGGCGGAGTCGATTTTGTACATTGATTTAATTTCTAGTGTGAATCTCAAATTATTATATTACTGATTATATATAAACTGATATTAATATTAATTAATATAAAAATATCAGGATCTAATTTTTTCGGTTAAGCGTTTGCAGCAGCACTCGATACTCAGGTTTATCCAAATATATACGTCATCTTACCCGCGGGTAAGATGACGAAATTGACTTTTTTTCTAAAAAATGAAATTTTGGGGTTCTACATTGACTGATAATTTTAAAAATATCGCTTTAAAACAAAGAGTGCAAAAAAGATTTTAAGAAAAATAATCTTCAGAAAGAATATTCAGGTCGAGGAATCCCTAAAACAGAATGTGTCTTACCGACTCTTCCCCTATATATAACCATACCCAACAGTATGTTCTTGCAAATGAATCGATTTTTACTTTTTTAACTTGATGGTGGCTGACGGGCCTGCCATTTTAATCGGATGAACATTGAAAGATGGTATATGCTTTTTACCAACAGTAAAAGTTTTGTAAAGTATCAGAATTACAATTGCAATCTTCGCTAATCTCTCGCTTTTGACTCACAGTTGATTGGGAAAACACTTTTGTTCAACAAAATAGTATTTAGAAAGTTTACATGATTTGGAGAAAAAAACTACGATTTCCCACAAGAGATAAGAGATGATTTTTTTTTAAACATAGTTTAATGGAAAACATAGTTTCTTTTTACTTTCTACATTTTTTTAGGAAAACTATTGAAATTAATATGCATTAAAATTTCGAAAATTTTAAGTTTGCTAAAGATTCCGTATTCCGTTTTACATTGGTTTCTTCACGTATTTATAACTAATACCTTGACAGAAAGGTCTAGCTTAAATCCTTAAATACATTTAAAATGGGAATTTTTTTCATGGAATCCTGATTTATTCTCAAAATTAATACATAATATTTCACACTTTGCATTCCATTAAATAATTTCTTTATGATTTAGTGCTCTTCCTGTCATTTGAAGTGAGTTCCTCAGACATCCGAGTGGAAAATCCATTCATTTCTGAATTAAAATCACAAATTCTCAAAGTTAGCTGAAATTAAAATACACCGGAACTCCAGTTTACCCGTCAGGAATTTGATATCTGAAATCTAAAACAGAAAACAGACTTTCTATTGATGAATAGATTTATTTATTATCCACCCTGACCCACTTACCCATAGAGCGTTTGAAATGATCGGCTAGACGGAATACAAAGAAAATTGATACTGTATAAATACTTATATTATGAATATATAAATTTAAATAATAGGAGAATCATCAAAAATGTACTTACTGTTTGCTGTTCGAAGTTGTAACATCTGGTTTTGCAACTGGCCATCATTTCCTTTTAATGGTAATCCATGCTTGTCTTGAACAAAAGTCCCTGCACATCATCGAATGGTATTGATAACCATTAAAAAATAATAATGAAGTTAGTCTTAGAGTTTTGATGAAAATGACCAAATTTCAACCGCCGTGTCCCCTCCCATGTAGATGAAAGCCATCTCCCATGTGGGTTGAAGTCAGACGAAAACAAACTGGTTTTAAGGTTTTAAACATTTAATTATGACAAAACAACATAATTAGATAACAACATGTACCAAGATAAAAGGAAGAATTAGAGGCGGTTGCTTCCTTTTGGCACCATATTAAAAATAAAAGGCGGCAGCTCTGAACAGCACGCCCCGTCACTCGCAATCGCAGTAATAAACAACGTGTCTGTCGCCGAAAAGCGAAGAATTCAGTCGTGTCATGACGTCATCTCGTAGAGTATTGCCAATCGGTATCTAAACTATAATTTACGCATTCCTGACGGTGAGTTAAGGGATCACAGATATCTTCAATATTCTCGATTATCTTAAAATAAAAACCACCCTGCTCCAGTAATATATTTTAAAATAAAGCGCTCCAATTTAAAGTTTCTGAATTTTACACGTCCATTTGCTTGAAGAAAAAGACAGCGTGTATTTGAATGTCTTGATCGCGTATAATTATTGCGTTTGTCATGTGACAGTATCACTTAAACAGATGTCATTTAGATTCTAAATTTTATAAAGCTTAAGTTTCAAAAAAAATATTCTAAAAGCTACACATACGAAAAATAAATATATACCAGCTCTTAAACAGTTTTGGTAATAAATCATTTAAAGAAAAAACAATTAATTGTTTTTTCGTATTATATCAATTTTATGCATTCTAAATTGTAATAATTAGGATAAGTAAAGCAGTTGTGTAGTACGTACATGCCGCTGTTAAAATATTGATAAAATATTTACGATAAAGATAATTCAATAATAATATTCTGTAAAGTTTTCATGTCTTCCACATTTTCAACAAATATCTTCCATAATTAAAAGCAAATATTTTAAAGTTTTGTCAAAAAAAATAAAATTGAAACAGTTTATTTCAAATTGAAAATGGCGATGAAATGTACGATGATTAATTTTAGAAAATAAATTCGCCACTTATCTACTCTGGTACTGAATCTAAAAGCCAAAATAAATGTTTAAGGGTAGCTCTAATTGATTTCTTTTTATTATTCTGCTAAAAGCACTTTTTTGGATTTTACAAAGGTTTACAATTTGATTCATTTTACGCTGAACCGCTAGATTCGAAATTATTTTGTTCTCCTTCTTAACAAATTGTTTGATGGTTGAAGTCAATATTACTCTTTTGAGTATTAGAGATACAGCATTAGCTGATTTCAATTCTAAATATTCTTTCTCAGCATTCATTAAAGATTCCTACATATTTATTTCCAAAAATATAATGTAATATTGATGTAAAATTTAAAGTCATAAGTTTCTAAAATGAATTGGTATGTGATTATAATTAACAAAATTTAATAAAGATATTAAATAGTAGCTCAATTAATCAAAAATTAATTAAAACTCCGCGCGCTAAAAGGTGTATTATCGGTTTTGTTTAAATCTTCTGTTTTCTTCTTATTTATACTTTTCTTTTTAACTTTTTGTTTAGTATTTCTTTTATTTATAATAGAATTAACAGTTAGTCACATATTTTTTTTTTAATAGAAGAGTTGAAGTGAATAGAATTAGAATTTCAAATGTTTTTATCTAAATATTATTTTAGGTATGTCAGTATAAAGGTCAATAATAAGTCCTGGCCTTGAAATTTTATGAAACTACGTTCATCTGTTTATATATTTGGAATTAAAAGTGTTTCAATAAGAACTGAGATTTATTTTAAACGATCAGAAACTTCATTTGATGGTATTAATTAAACTTTTTCAGCTCTCTAACAACTATATTAAATTATAAGTTTTCATTTTAGTAAGCATCCAAAGGATTGCTTAATAAAATTGATATTTACTCTTCGCAATACATGCGAAGTTATATTTTAAATAGAATTAAAATAAAAACTATATAAAACTAAAGGGAAAATATTTAGAAATAGTGTAATGCCAGCAACAATTATGTTGAATACATAGGAACCTGAAGTAATTTTATGTTTTTTAATTAAAAGAAAACGATAAATAGACTCCAAATATATAAAGTATCACCGACTATTAAAGAAAATCATTATATAAAGTAATTCAGTCATTAAAATCTAATAATCGACATTAGTTTCTTTTTTTTCGAGCTTCAATATTGGACGAGCATAACAGTGTAAGGAATATAAGATGAAGCGATCTATGATGAAAAATGAAGATATATAAAAAGAATAATATTTTGATATGAAGAAAAAAGATTCTGAACTTAACTGATATGTTGTAGTAATGATAATTTTATAGACTTCATTTGTCTCGTCTGGTTTGATTGTATCTGCCGTTGCATTCCTTTGGTGCGGAAGTGGTTTTTCACCACGCTATATTTTTTTTGCAGCAACGCCAGCCTAAAAACATTGCTATGTTAATAAAAAAACAGAGGTGTTCTGAAATATAAGTTTTCAATGAACTGAATTTTTTTTTGTTTAGTCAGACGAGAATAAAGCCCTCAAAATTGATATTATTCACAATTCATTATTTTGCTGCACTCGATCATAAAGGAACGGTGTTGATACAATTGTACTGAGAATATAATTAATTTTTTAAAATTGCCCAGAATTTAAATTGGTACTATCAACAAGCTAATTTGAAGTAGCGTAAAAATGCTTTTATGTGTATTATATCTGAGGTTATTGAGAAAACATAAAATTTTAATTAATTTTATATAAATTAAAAGTATAATTAAAATTTTTAAAGCCCTTTCATTGAGCAACCACTAACCTACCTAAGAAATAACAGCAATACGTACTGGAAACGAAGCATAATGA
>BGPR01032517.1:0-12360 GCA_013235015.1 Araneus ventricosus | reverse complement strand
AAAGCATTTGGCAGGCTGTAAGTAGTAGCTTTTCACTAACAAAAGATTCATGAAAGTTCATTATCTAATTTCGAAAAGAAGATTTACGTATTCAAATGTTTACGCTGAACTATTGGGGCTGCCCGGAAAATTTCCGCTGCTTTCCCATAGCTTGCGCTATTCACAGTTGGGGCGCTGAATTGTAGTTATCAACCTTCGAAACAAGATATTTTTTGAAAGTTGGTGCTTTCGACAATATTTGGGTCTAGCCCTTTAACCTTCTAGCGGGCGCACCTGCGCAAATTTTACGACATATCATGCATCGTGTTACATAAATATATCGTGCTGTTTTACAAAAATAAATACAGCTTTTATTTATGTTATCTATAATTATTAGTTTAATAGTAAACAAAGATTTTATAAATAAAAATTGCATTTAAATTTATAGAACGATATAAATATGTAATACGATGCACAATGCAAGTATTTTTTGAAAACGCGCTCGCGCTGGAAGGCTAAGCGTGAATCTATCTTGATAAAATAGCCCTAAGTCCTAAAATAAATTTTTAATGTGAATAATTGGTTCTTTATTGCGTTTAATCAAGTCTCTGAACTGAACACGAAGAACGAAAAAATACGGCTCAAACTCTTAGAGGGCTGATCACTATCACCATTGGTTTATTTCTGTGTGTTTAGTTTTAGTGGAGAATGCAAAATTGCATTTTCGCCATTTTTAGCTTTACATTTTGGCGCAAAGATAGGAACACTTTTTAAACCGGGGGGAAAAGATATGTGCTGTAAGTGAGCTAACAGTGCACAAATGTTTTGTGAAATTCAGACAGGACGAATTTCACGTTTAAGACCAACAACGCTATGGCAGACCATCCGCTGTTGATGACCGAATTGTGCGCTGATCAAAAACAATCAACACATTCCCATTCAGAGAGTTTCGAAGTGTCGAATTCGACCATTTAATGCGATTTGGCTTCGGTAGTCACCTTGATAATTGGGTACCCCTCCGAATTGAGAGTAAATTTTAAATGAACCGTATTGCGACTTGCGATTTATTGTCCAAACACAACGAAAACGCTTTATTTTTGAAACGGATGATAACAAGCGATGAAAAATGGATCGTCTACAAATAATGATGAGCGAAAACGGTCAAGCAGTTATTCATTAAGCAGTGACATCTACCACCCCAAAAGCCAATATACATTCCCAGAAAGTTATGCTCTGTAGCTGGTGGGATTGGAAGGGCAATGTCTATTACGAGCTTCTGTTGTCGAGCTAAACAATTAATTTGGTTAAATACAGTAGTGATCTGGACAATTTGAAGCAAACAGTTGACCAGAGGTGTCCACAATTGGCCAATCATTAAGGTGTAGTCTTTCACCAGGATAAAGCTAGAGCACATATGTCATTGGCCACCCGTTGGCTAAGATATCTTAACTCACATTCCATATAGTCTATATAGTATGTTCGGACAACTATCAGTTAGAAAAATTGGATAAAGGGGAAAAAATTGTATCCCCTGGAGATGGCCTTGAGTAATTTTTTTGCGGTAAGCCAGGGACTTTCTATCGCAGTGGGATAATGAAACTTCCCAAAGGAGGGCAAATAATTTTTAAATGGTCATAAAATGGTACGTACGAAACGAATAAACTCACACGCACTAAAAGTTTTGTTATGAGTACGAACAAAGTTCAGGTATGGCTTGTCTCACAGTCAGCATATTGTATATTCTGCAGTCATTTCCTTTGACAGATTATTAATCTCCAGAAATTAAGTAACACGCGCAGTTTAGCAGAAATTCCTTTAAAATTAGTTGCATTCTATAAGATAATTTTTCTCTCTTTACCATTTACTAATGTTATAAATAGAAAAATATTTTTCTTCGTTGTTCTTTATACAAGTATATAGGGAATATTCTATGCAGGGAAAGTTACAATTTGTGGAAACTTCACTGATAGGCACAATCATTTTTGACAACTTTTAATAACCAACCATATTTAATATAAATTTTGTAAACTTGTACAGTGGAATCTCGCTTAACTAGCACCTGTCATAACGAGTAATTCGCTCAATGAGGAAAACAAATTGTAAAAAAATGACTCGCGTAACAAGCGACGTTTCGCATAACGAGTCACGAAGAGATGGGAAGTCCCGAAATCAACGAGATTGTGTCATTGGCCAAGATCATGGACTGGAGGTGGGTAACGCTAATATCGATGAGCTTGTGGAAGAGCACAGCACAGCCAAGAGCTGACCACCGGAGATCTTATAGAATTGCAATGTGTCTCACAGCAAGAAATTCTAGAGGAGAGTTTGTCAGTGGAAGAGGAGATAACATCAAAGTAACAATCTTCTGACGCAATAAAAGAAAGACTGAAGCATGGGAAGCTGTTGCATCGCACATTGTGAAGCATTACCCTAATTAAGACAGTGACTATCCTCGCTACAAATTCATTTAATGATGATGCGGTGTCGCTTTTTCGTCACATTTTGAAAGGCCGTCAAAAACAAATGTTTCTAGACAATCATTCTTGTAGAAAAAGAAGTAGGCATGTATTATAAATAATAAAATAATTCTTTAAATTTTTTATTCGTATCGAATCCGCATTCCAGGTTGATTCATTCCGCAATAGAAGAAAAGATGTATATGATTCATCCTCCTTAGCAATGCTATAAATAATTTTCTTTGAATAAAGGTTATATTAAAAATTTGTTGGGTATTTTTTTCGGCATAGAACACTTTATCGTATTTTACATTAATTTATAAGGGCAAAATGGTTTCGCTTTAAGAGTAAGAGCACTAGAAGTATGCTCATTAAGCGAAGTTCCACTGTATGATGACAATATGCTGTTTTCATATTTTCAGTACTTTAATTTATTAGTAATTCGATGAATTTAATTACATTTTTAATTTCATACCAGGGAGTCACCTAGCAGTGTATTTGAGAAAAAATTTTGACGGAATTACATAATATTAATAATATGGAATTATACATTAAAAATAATAAAAAACAGAAAATAATCAAAATAAAAAATATATATCTTCTTTTTAATACCCTGATAGAACTTTAAGATAAAACTGTTTTTATTAAATTTATTAACGCTATGAGCAAACTTGCGCATACGCAAAAGATTTCAAATTTGCATTTGGAAAAAAGGCGTACTTTACGTATCAAATAACGTAAACAAGAAGTGAGCCAATCCAATTTTTTGTGGTCAATTACATTTTATATCTCCTAAGCCGGAAACTGTGGTGCCATCTATAATTAGTGATGGAAGTTAAATAACTTTCAAACGTTTTAACTGTCCTCATACGTAAAATGTATTGAAACATTCGAACAGTCGAAACGTGAAACGCATTCAAACTGGAATAATACCTACTTTAGAAATTTTTGTATGTAATGTAGTTCGACAAAATGTTGGTTGCAGCGATATAAATTGATGATATTCTTGGTGTATCAATTAATTTTGGAGAACAAGAAAGTCGACAAAAAAAAGATTTATGTATGAACAAAAGGATAAAACTATTAGCGATTTTAACTAAACAATAATTAGGTTGATCTTTTATTTTTCCATCTCATACATTGCAACTGCAGTTGACAAATTCAATCATATAAATACAAATTTTGGAGTTCTTATAAATGTAAATGAATTGCAAAAAAAGTATTTTTTTAAGCAGCCACAAAAATGTTTCATTTAACTAGATACCTTTCTTACAATAAATCTCGAGATCTCAATGAAACATATTTAAATAACGAATTATATGTAACAACAAGACTAATTTTTGAAAACGCTGGCGGATTATTATGATGATAGCATATGTAACTTACAGATGAGAATGGTTGTCCTCTCATCTGTATGTTACATACACTAGAAATTAGCATTTGGAAATAATTTATCGTGTTGTCAGGAATGGCGCTAGAGTTTGCCCGGCGGGGGGCCCCCGCTTTGCCCGATAGGGGGTCAGGGTCTCTCCGACAGGGAGGCACGACCTGTTTTACGGGGGGACGAGTGTAATGAAATCGGTCTCAAATTTTAGCCAGATTATTATTTATCAACTACAGTTGAATACCACGTACAAAATTTTTCCCCGACGGGGGGGGGGGGCTTAGCCCCCCGGTCCCCTTCTGGCGCCACCCCTGCGTGTTGAGCATATCGGTTACATTCAGGGGTGGCTCCAGGGCCCCTGTCGGTGATGCTGTCCCCTCGCACAGCAGGTCGTGCCCCCCCCTTCGGGCAAACTCTAACGCCACTCCTTGTTACATTCCCATCATAATTAGCCAGTTCAGAAAGAAGTTGAGTCTTCTTTCTACAGTTTTGAAAGTGTTCAGGAATGGTGATTGTGCTTGAAAATAGCGCCAAAAAACTTCAAGGCATATTTTACAGCTGGCATCAAGTTTTGCTCATTATTTCGCCGCTCTGGTGAAATTATGTGCATCTTATTATATTGATGGTAAGAAAGTCAATATTCTTGCACTCAGATAAAAACTGTACAAAGCGTGATGATTGGTCATTTTATTCAGTATTTGAAAAAAAGTTTTTGTCGTTCAAGGCATCTTCATATGACTAGATAACGATGTCTGTAGGGCGAGTCGACCAAACTCGAGTCTCTAGACGTGTATGAAAATTTTAAAATGTGAATCATGCGTTTAGTAATGACGTCCTACACAATTTTCATCAACACGATTCGACGCAAGTCTGAGGGCTGTCGTGTCTTAATTAAGCCCCTATTAGCCCTTTTAGTGCCGTCGCTCGCAACACTTACGAAAAGTGTCAACGGCGATATATCGCTGCGTACTATTCGCATCGCGAGAGACTCTACCTCAAAATAAATTTATAAAACGTTATAAATGGTTTTATTAAAATTTTCGATTTATTAAGAATATTCGATTGATGTTATAATATCAATCGAATAATTATACTTATAAGTATAATTATTCGACTGATATTATAAGTATAATTATTCGACTGATATTATAAGTATAATTATTCGATTGATATTATAAGTATAATCATTCGATTGATATTATAAGTATAATTATTTGATTGATATTATAAGTATAATTATTCGATTGATATTGTAAGTATAAATATTCGATTGATATTGTAAGTATAATTATTCGATTAATATTATAAGTTTAATTATTCAATTAATATTAATAATATTCGATTAACATTATAAGTTAACATTCGATTTTTCTGTTTTCCATAATGTTTTATATTTGTTATTCGCATGATTTTCAACAAATATTGAAATGCAATTGGCATTAATTTATTCTCCCTTTATTTTATAATATACGCCTTTTGAATTTTGCAAATATCTTTCTTAATTTGTTTTTATGAGCTTTTTCCCAAACCTTAGCAAATTCGTGAAATTGGTCCGTCATTCTTCACATAGATACGATACTTTCAACTGGCGAATGTTAAAAGGGCCGATTTCCTGGAGAGGTAACGAGTTTTGTTTCACACAGCCAGACTTCGACCGCTGAAATGAATGGCTACTTTTCTGAATACTTTCAGTTCAGGGAGAAAATTACTTTCGATAAAATTGCTTGTGATACAAACAATACAAACACCTCTTTTTGCTAGAATCTGCAACAAGTCTGTCTGTGCGGAAGATAACTGAAAAACGGAGAGAGTTGGAGAAACGATATTTCGTATGTGGTCTTTTTACAAAATTTCAGATTTCCATCAAATTTTATTCAAAATCCGCAAAGGGAAGTATGTCCTTCTCTATGCTTGGGGACATCATAACCAAATAGATGAATTGCGATGTTTTATTTTATAACTGCAATTGTAGATCTGTATCGACTTTTGGTCCAAAGCGTCCGCAAATTGTCTCTCTATCGATTTATCTACTCTTGCGTGTCCGAACGCGATAACTGGAAAAAAGGAATAAGCTAGATAGGTGAATTTTAGTATATGATCTTTAAATCTCAACTGTATCTAATTTTGGAGAAAATCTGTCTACAGGTAGATTGTCTGTTTGTATGCCCGTATGTAGGGTAACACAATAATTCAAAAACACACAAGAAGTAAAATGAAATTTAGTATTTGGTCTTGATGCGGAAATTGTAGATATATATCTGGTTTTGGACAGACATGCGCGAAAGAAAGACTTACAAAATACATACTCGATTCTCTTCATTACACTGAGAAGCTACGTGCAGTAATGGTTAAGTATGAGCTGAAGTCTTGGAGAGAACTGGTCCACTGGTTTTTCTTTCACTGAATAATTTGAATAGACATCATTTCGATTGTTCATCACTAAATAAACAACTCCAATTTAATTTTTCAACGATAATGAAGAATCTTGATTATATCTTCATAAGTTTCTTAGTAAAATTCTGCTCGTTAATAGTTCCAAAGTTAACAATTAAAACAAACCTATCCAATGCGTAAATTTGCCATAGTGTTAGCTCTCCCTGCTACTCGATTTGTTGATTTAAAACCAATTGAAATTGTTTTAATATTCGGATGTTTGATGTTGCATTCTATCAGAATATCTGTTTCAGTTCTATTTTCCTAAAGTTCCCAGTAAAATTCCGTACGTTAGTAGAGTTCCAAAGCTAGAAATTAAAATAGACCTGTCCAACACATGAATCTGCCATAATGTTAGCTGTGCCTGTAGTTCGATTTGCTGATTTAAGACAGATTTAATTTGTTTGAAATGTTCAGAATTTTGATGAGGCATGCATCGTATAAAAAGCTTTGTTTTATCAGCCGTCTCATTCGTAAGAATTCCTGATATAATGATCAATAAATGAGTTGACAAGTAAAAGCAACCGCAGAAAATCATGGAAAGCTTATGTTTGTTATTTAAGTTCTCAGTGAATGCTAAATTATAGCCAACGAAAAACATCCCAATCATATTTATGAATACTGTTAAGAAGGCAGGATACGAAAAATCTTCATTCATTGCCACCATGCATTTGGTAATTTTATAATAAATAGAAAGAACAAGTTCAAGATGTTCAATCCGACGTCTGTTGCCATACATCTTAATTAAATTTTTGAAGGAATTTCTAATAAATGCGCAAACGAGAGCGTAATAAATAACAAAAAGGCTACGGATGACGCTTCCTAAAAAGACGAACAAGAATTCGAATATTGCATGTATTTGAAGAAAGTAAAAAGGGTTGATGTTCAGAAATTTCAAAATGGGTTTGGATTTTAGCAAAGAGATTTGAGATTTTGTAGTTTCGAATCCTTCTAAAAACATTACAGCACTAAAACCTAGTATAAATGTATGGAAAATGATGAAATAATACATACATGTGTGAATTTTCTTTTTACAATCTTGCTTAGGCAACATTACAAGTGCCTTGTTTAATTCCTTTAAAAGGCGCATCATTGCTCGACGACGGTTGTAGATAGAAACGTAAAAAAGCACAGCTAAAATTTTGATCGAAAAATGAGCTATCTCGCTCCTTTTGTCAGAAAAACAAATGATTTGCAATGTCTGAATCACAGTTCTTACGAAGAAGACGCTACAAATCAAATATTTGCCGCATAAATGAATATTATAGTAAACTTTCTTTTTAACTAAATCTGCCCAATTATTTTCTGGTTTACATCTACATTTCGTACTGAACTCGTAAACGTTGATTCCAACTATATACAGAAATGTAAAAATCAGTCGAAATGCATTCACAATGGAAAAGTCTGGATTGTTGCTTTCCATTTCAATTTTGCGACGTTTGTCAACATTATGAACAACTGACTTCTTGGCGGGATTTATTTTTATGCATCGACAAATTTTATGAGGCATTTTTACCTTGATTTTTAACAAGTCTCTTCTTGAAAGTTTAAAGGGATGATACTAAACAATAAATAAATCCTTTTTTTATGACCTTTAATCTCTTGAGTAGTCATCCTTATTACATGTTTTAAAGAAATTTAAAGAGTGTTTTCCTCTCTCCAATTTCCTGTTCCAAGCCCCTCTATGAATGCTTCAAATTACAAATAAAGATGATTTTTTTTTTAATTAACGGCCCATTTTGAAATTTCACTAAAGGCTGCGTCAGCTCTGAAGATCTTACCAACATCCTAAATGAAAATCACACAAGCACCAGTGTAACTTTTACCGAAATCCAATACGAGAATATTCATGTTACTACAGATTTAGGGAAGAGTCCAAAATTATTGCTTCAAATAACAAATAATGACCAGACTTTCATCTAATAGATCTGATTGCAAAATGAGTACTTCCATAACGTAGGATACCATTGCCTTCACTTTACTCTTACAACATTAGCCCTTCAATACAGTCAAAGAAGTTACCATGTAGAATAAGAGGTAGACGAAAAAGTACCATGTAGACGTTTTCTGAAAAGTGAAAGCTGTGAGCTGAATTCATTTATAGATTACTGGAATCGATAATTAAACTAGTAGATTCGCAATTGTAAATCTGAGACACTACTTCCACTAAATAGGTTACTATGGCCACTACTTTACAAGCCATACATTTCCATTTCAGTACAGAAAATGCAGGTCATATTTTCTAGCCTCATTGTCTTCCAGGTGTGAGCAACCAACTATTGTCCTTAATTAACTACTGGAATCGATATTTAATTAACAGACTTCTAGTGCAAATTTAAGACTGACTAGAATAGAATACTATAGACACTTCTTTACAAGCGAGACATTGGGATTCCAGATAAAAAAATGTTCATGGCATTTAATCCATTTTCTGCAGGGTGTTAGTTGTGAACAAACTTCATTCATGAGCCACTGAAAGCGAGTTGCAACAAGAAAACTTGCAGTTACGAATCTGAGACTCTGCTTTCATTTCCATGGCCGGTACATTAGAAGCGATACATTTGACTTTAAGTACAGAAAAGAAAGGTCATGTGTTTTAGTCGTTTTTTCGCTTCTACTAGACAGACTAATACGGCATCAGCTTGATAAGCGTGACTGTGCAGAAAAAAGAAGTTCATGTCTTGATTATGAGTTGTGAACGAAACTTGTTTATTAACTACTGAAATGGAAAGCACTTTGCTACTTTCCTGTCTCTGACGATTTAAGAAAAACGAGTGCTACTTTAAACGAGTTCGTGATGAAATCGTCGATTAAATCGAAACCCATTTCAAATTAAATTTATGGAAACTAATCTCGGAGAAAACGCATGCGTTATTCTTTAAGAAGGAGAAGAATAGATGACTATTATTTTGATAAATTAGCTGAAAAGTCAAATTTTTCTACTTATAAAATCACTTCAAAAACCTTGAAAATGTGAATAGGTGTAATATATCATACATAATTTAGCAGCAGTAGACATGATGTGATTGATACGAATTCAGAACGGTAGCTTTAAATTGGACGTAGTTATACATTTGAGAACCAATTATTTTCATGAACATTCCTTATAGGTATAGAGGCCACGGTGGCCTGAGCTGGAGGGCTTCAAGCTCGAAACCCGATTCCACTGAAGATCCGCCGTGTATTAGGGCCTGGTGCACGTTAAATCTGATGTCGTGGCTCAACGTCCTCCCGCTAGCATGGAGCGGAAGCTTATAGAGGGAGGTGTCGTTCTCTTCATCTGAAAACGGTTCAAAATTAGGAGGACAGTCCCAAAATAGGTCTCGTGTTGCTTCAGAACGGGACGTTCATATAACTAAACAAAATCGATCACGGTCTGTGTTATGTTGTGAACACGAGCACTAGAGACATTTTGACTAGATCTGAACCGGCTGGTATGTGTCGTAGCGAGGGTGAAAATCTGAGCTGAGTTCGTGGTTGATCATGCAGCTCAAAGATGCAGAAATGGTGGGTGTGCTGAAATTTTCATTTCCTCCTAGCTCGCTTACTACAGAAGATAAATAGATTATTCAAGTTAGAAGAATTATTGCCTCATCACAACAACTTTTGTCATGGAAGTTTTTCTTCGACTGTTTTTTAACCAAAGTTTGAGACATCCCGTTTGACAGTTCTCATCAGCTGCATTCTCTTCCCCTGACTCTTCTCATTATAGTTTTATTACTTATGAAATTAGATGGCGATGAAATCTTTTCATTATATCTTCGGTGAAAAGGAATCTACCTTCTCCTTCCGGCTTCCTGTACACTGTGCCTTTGCTTAGTTTAACATGCAAAATTGAACCATCTGATCTCTTTTCGCGTAAGATTACATATAAATCAATATTACATATAATTAACTATGGAAAACATGCGAAATAAGAATTTTTGTCATGTTTTGTGGGCCACTAGCTAAACGCCACTAGATGTCGCTGCAGTCGATGGAATAATAGATAATAAGAGGAGCAGACTAGAGAGAGATAGAACGAGAATTTGAGCAACATCTTTTAATAACGCTTAACTGCGATGATGGCGCCATCCAAAGCGTATAAAATGATGAACTAATTAATAATTGTATATAGTTTTTTAGCTGTAAATAGCACTTCATAAATATTTTAATAATGTAACCTTATTTTGTCTAATATAGTAGTTTAATTGAACGAACCGACTAATTTATTTTTCAACTGAAGCATAAAGCCTGGCTCTTCCATATGTTTTGCGAATGCGGGTGATTCAAATAACATGCATTTTGTTGGCTCCCGACAGCATAACTACGTCCATTTTATGTTATAAATGTAAAGCATTCATTCTTGTTCTGAACAATGACATTAAAAAAAACTCAACATTAATTATTTCGAAAAGAAAAGCATTTATATCGAAAATGAATGATAACTTCATTTATAAGTCGTATCAAATAATGTAAAATTACTTATTTGATTTCACTTTTTGATGATTTATTAACGTCTGAAATTTCGATTTTGAATTTAAATGTAACCTTGATTGATGATTATATTATTATTTTTATCCATAACTAAATGAATGAAATTATCTTTGATAGATATTCCCACCAGTTATAAAATAATGCATTTTCCATGAATGGCTTGATGTCTCATCCATTTTAAAGTTTCTTTGCTTTCCTTTTAACTGATCGAGATACACCGAATTGAATAAAATGAAATGTATGACGAATGATGTGGATTGTTAACTAGCTCTCGTTCTGATATCGAAATTTTTTTAATACAGCCAATTTTAACCTTTAAAAGCACGATTTTTTAATAATTGATTTATAAATGTTTTTTGACTTTCATTTCTTGAATAAAACATGGGGAAAATATTTTTAAAAATTCTATTTTGTTTGAAGTATGGTTTATGGCTGAAAAACAGTTTATCAACTGACGACATTGGGCTTTATTTCAGAAAAAAATTCCGTGATAAAATTCTATAATATTAAACATAGATGGATTTTAACTAATTATAGGGAATTGAAAAGTGAAAAACATTAATTTATTTTTCATCAGCACTCAGACTGCCATCTATATGTTGTAAATTGATTTAATAAAATTTTCATTATGTATGCGATTGGCCACAACAGGCATTAGAACTTCAGTCTTAATTCCAAGATTTTAGAAGACAAAATTTAGTATGTTGCTTAAAGGCAATACTGAGTATTTAAGTGTTAAGAAAATCGATTTGGACTAAGAACTTTCTTTTATTGAATATAAAAAAAGAAACAAATTACAAGAAAACAATATTAAAAATTGAATTGCATTATTTTGAATAATGCAATATACTTTTGAATAATTGAATTACTAATTTTTAGCAAAACTTTCTATGGATCTTCTGTTCGAGTTTTAAAATAATTCGAGCATTCATTCTTTAAGTCATATCGCGTTATCTTGAACTATGCATGCACCATATATTGCAAGGTTTTTCGCAGCGCCATTACTTTCTTTAAAATCGGTAAGAATATAAATAATTGTAAAAATATGATGTTGTTTCTTATTATTTTTTACATTTTTTCCTTTTATATTTATTTTTTATTTGTCCTTTAAAATTTTGCTTATTTTTAATTTTTAATTTATTTTATGGGGCGATTCCCTTTTTCACACTTTTGCTTTAAAATTAAACTCATAAATAAATAAAGCGTTTAAAGTTTGTTTTGTAATTCTTCTAGGTGCATTTTTTTGTGAAAAAATTATTGTTTCCGAGTGAAAATAAGAAAGTTTTAAAGGGAAATTTTAAAAAAATGCTGTCTGTCTAAACCAAGCCTTATCGACTTTTTTTAAAAAAAATCATGTATACGACAGCAGGCCAGAAACGCAAAAAAATTCTGCAAGCATTTTATATTCAGCAACTGAAAGTAATAAATATTTTAAGAAACGTTTACTTACGCGTCTTCGTGTCTTAATATTTGGCGAGTTTTGAAATTGGAGAACACTTGCTGCCGTCTGCAGAGATCTTAGACGCTGAGTATCGTGAGATTTGCAGATAAGAAACGCACATTTATACGCAAATAGCACCTTCTGTCGATATGGAAGCTGTTTCGATTCCAAAATGTTTTGGTCAATATTGC
>BGPR01032516.1:0-17465 GCA_013235015.1 Araneus ventricosus | reverse complement strand
ACGAAACCAATTCCTATTGACATGACAATGATGTAAACAATAAATTACGTATTTATTGTGTTGTGTCTTGACGATTATTTAATTAAAAAATAGGTAATTTCCTTTGATACACTGTTAATTTTAGAGTCTAAATTATTTAATTTGTAAATAACTTTTTTTTCGCACTAAGTTGACTTTTTCTTCATAACTGAAATGAAATGTAAATTTTAAATATCGTTTAAAAACTAAAAAACTAAATCTCCTGTTTGTAGGAAACCGGTTATTTCAGTTATATGATATGAAAATTTTTTTCAGATTATATAATTTTTTTAAACTCACGTTTTGTTGATTAGTTTCATATTACAATAACTTTCAAAATATTTTTGAACGTCAACAATAAATTAATTTTTTATAAATTCAACGTTCATTTTTATTCAAGATAAAGAAATTGAAGGAATGTAATTTCTATTTAGGAAACTCACTTGTCAAGTTTAATTTTCTGAAGTTTTCAACCTCCCAAACAAATAAAGGCATTCGTCGTTTCAAAACAAACTAATTGGACAACTGGGATCAATCGAAAAAAGAAAATAGTGGTATGTTTATTTTGAAAACAGTAAAAATCTGATAAAGAAGTTTCAATATTTTTTACAAATTTTGCCGACAAGTACGTCGCAATTGTAGCTAAATTTTTTATAAGAGTGCTCTGAAGTAGAGAATGACGGGTCTTAGGACAATTCCGCTGTTGAAAATGAAAGGAAAGTTGCGGTTTGGGAACAACTTATCGCCACACTACAAGCGTTTTTAAGATCGATCAGATACTTTCTAGTTTATGTATGATTAGCCACCTTCGGCGACCAGCTTTAGTGCCGGAAATAAAATTTCAACTGAATCTCTTATGCATAATTTTATATTCATGGTTTCCTTAACAAAGTAGTTTTAAACTTCAAATTGCTATAGACACTTAACCCACGTTCTTTTCGTAGCCTTGCACTTTTTCTGTTCCTTGTCTATATTAACGTAAAATACACATTTAATTTCAACATTAAATTGGCGCGGATCATTTTACGTCCAGCAGCATGCTAATTGGCCCAAAACATGCTGATAGAAAGAATTAAGACATAGCAAATATAATCCTTCAGTTTACTGGATTAGTTCATTGTATACTAACACAATCTTGTGGACTTTCTTTATAGATTTCACAGAAAAATTGATCAAATAAAAGAAGAAAGTAAAATCCAGTCAGATATTTTCTAAGCTTTCAACAATGGAAGAGAGACACGCAAATAAATATATATCTAAACAATGAAAACGGTTTGAAATGAGTTGCAACAATGAAAAGTATTGTTGTAAATTATGGCAAAAAATAATTTTTTAAATTTATTAAAATTACAGAAAAAATCGTACTACAATTTATTTGATATCATTGAAAAGAAGTTTTTTTTTTAATTTTTAGATGGCGTAAAGATAATTTTTTGTGCTGTAATATTTTCGGAAGTTATTAAGAAAAACATAAAAAATTAGCTTAATTTTTAATTAATTAAAATTTTAATAAAAATTTCCAAAAAGGGCTCCGAGGTACACATTCCCACCCATCAAAGTATGTTTGTGCCAAATCTCGAAGCTCAGGGTCTAGCGATCTGCCCTGTAGTCACACATAAACTCGCACACGCACATCCACACACACACACACTACTTTTTGTGGGGCAAATTGAAGGATACTGTTTTCCAGAACAATCCTGCAGCACTTGACGAGCTTGATACAAAATGTTCAGCATTTACTGGAACAGGAATGGATCGGACTCCATACTCAACCGATCTTACCCTCCGCGTTTACTTTTTGTGGGGCACATTGAAGGATTCTGTTTTCCAGAACAATCCTGCAGTACTTGACGAAATTGATTCAAAATATTCAACATTTACTGCAACAGGCATGGATCGGACTCCATACTCAACCGATCTTACCCTCAGCGACTACTTTTTCTGGGGCACATTGAAGGATACTGTTTTCCGGAACAATCCTGCAGCACTTGACGAGCTTGATACAAAATGTTCAACATTTACTGGAACAGGCATGGAACGGACTCCTTACTCAACCGATCTTACCCTCCGCGACTACTTTTTATGGGGCACATTGAAGTTAATTAATGATATCTGTTACAAAAATCTAGTATAAAATTGTGATGCATCATAGATTTTCAATCTCAAATTGTAAAAGGCAGAAAAGCGGTACAAAATGAATCAGCAAAACTAATTTCTGAGTACTTCCCTAGTAGCACATATGTATTGTACAATATTGGACAATATTCGCAATATTGTATAATATTGTACAATATCATATAATATTAAATAATATCGAGCAATATTGTACAATATCGGACAACATGTTCCGCTACCTTGGTTGTTGGCAAAAATAAATTGATTTCCTTTTCTTCAGTCTCTCAAGTACTTTGATATTTCTTAACTGCAACCTCTCGGCATTTAGGGGATAACAGCCTGTGTTGCTATAAATCCCATCAAACAACAATTCAAAGATTTAACTAATTTCTGCACGTTCTCCTTCAATTTGGAGTGTTAAAATGAAATATAAGAATGTGACATCAGCTATTTTCTAGCTGCTCCCTAATTAAAAAAAAATGTCACACAAGTAAACCCGTGAGAAATTTCCCCCTCCCCACAAACGATGACTTTTAACGTAAATTGAGTATGATATGTCAGAAGGGGGCTAAAGAAATTCTATCCTCTGAGTCAGCGAGTGCTTTGTACTAGTGGAGAAACCACAGCGGGAGAGATCTCCCCCTAAACTTTCTCGTATACTCTTAACACATGTGGAGAAAAAAATAAGCTAAAAGGCAGAAAACCGAACGAGCGTCCCTAATGCAGTGGAGAAAAAAGCTTGGGAATCGGAAGCTAGGAGGCAAAAGGCGTGGGTAGAAGCGGAGAGGATTAGAACAAGTAAATCGCGTAATTACACAATAACGGCCTCCCGTCATTGTGTGATGAGAAAAGGCAAATAGGTGATTTGAACAACTTTTTTTCGACCATTGAAACGAAAATTGGGCGCGGATCAACAATTAATGTTAGCAGGCCTCATACCAATTTTTATTTATCAGATCTGTAGGGCTTACGAGTTATAATACAGACGGACAGACAGTCAACCCTTCGACAGATTTGGCCCAAAATTTGATACGGACCTACACTCCTGATGATAAAACTGTGTACAACATTTTATCCATCTAGCTATTCAAGTTTTTGAGTTATACTGTTCACATAAACGCGGACAGACGGACGGACACACTTCCCGTAGACGGATTATGTCCAAAATTTGATAGAAGCCTACAAATTATGTGTCAAGATCACATACCAAATTTCATCCAGTATCTCTAAATGTTTTTAAGTTAAGCCCCAGACCCACGATCAGATAAACCACAGATTTCGTTTGCGGTGCGCGTTACTTTGCGCCTTTGGAACAGTCGCTCGGGGTCTTGTAAGTGAATCTGTGGTTTCCCGACTTGTGGCGGTAAACTTCAAAGGTGCGAGATAGGAGCGACGCGATCCGTTCCTTTGGCCTGTTGTATTTTTTACACTGTTCTCACGTCCTAATTTTTTAGAAGTTTCGAAAGGATTATGGAGTAGAATACTGAATTGATTATGGAATTTTTGGATTTGTACGAGGCAGAACCTATCATATGGAATCCGCAAAATTGTATGATGTTACTGTTTGTATTCCCTGCTTGAATAATATTATTTTGCATACTTTTAATGATGATGACTACATTTTTATTATAAATTTTCATTTTATAATTGCTACATTATGTAACTTTATAATCAGTATATTTAATTTACATCTTAATTAATCATAATTAAGATTTCGGAATTTGCATATGGTAAATAAAAATTTAACTATTATCGAATAAAAGGAAGCTGCAAATAACTTTTTCTTTCCAAAATTGCTTTCTGTATTACTACTGAAAACATCACGATTATTTTCTAATAACATTAGTGAGGCATAAAGCACTAAAAGGAATTATGTTCATGCTAAATACTGAAGTAATATGAAGTGGAAATGCAAAAACAAATGTGATGTTTAATATTAAATTTTCAAATCAACATACTATCTATGCCTCTTTTCATTGAAGAAGCAAAGTGTTATAAACCGTTTTGTCTCGCCATTTTATAAGTTTTAAAAAATTCTTGAGGCATGAATTCATGCAACAAAGAAAAAAAAAATTCTCAAAGCCATTTTTATCAGCATATTTTTAAATTGGATATTAATAAGAAATCAAACTCATTCTGAGACTTTTTCAGATTATTTTGCTATACTTAAAAGAACCAGATAGCTTTCTTTTAATAATCCATTATAAGTTTAAAGTACCTTTCTCATGCACTAATATAATCGTCAAACTTAAAAAATCTCGGAGGTAAATTATAATAGAACATGAACCTGATTTTAATAAGAACGAGCAAATGGTCAAATACAAGCACATAAAAAAATCAACAAAAATATAATTCTAACTTTTTGTTCATTCATTAAAACATCAACATGATGCTTTAAGAATTGATTAGAATTAAAATTATATATTAATTCTAAACGGTAAATTACTTTTTATGTTTGATGAAATGCCGCATGTTTATGAAATACCTTGTAAAGCGACAAAGTTTAAAATTATACAAATTTTATACTCATTGCCTCGAAAGAAGGCGATTATGACTTCTTATAAACTAAATGTCAAGTTCAAATGTTATTTAGTTCTTCATGTTTCATACATACAAAGAGGCGTAATAATATTAAATAAGCCATTGCAGAAATTCAGGGAATTGAACTTAACAATAATTCTTGACTCTCTTTTAAAGACAGATAATTAACATTTTTATTTTAGTTTAAAAAATAAAAACGCAAGAAATCGAGAAATACAGAAATTCATTTTAAGAACATATTTTTTGAGATAATAAATATTTAAAAATATATTGCCATCAAAAAACGGTCAGTTGTTGGAATTATAAGATTTAAATAGACTATTAATTTCTTATTATCTTTACATGAAAATTGTGTTGGATATTAAATAGGGCATGGTTTAATAGCAACGCTTCGGATGCGTTGTTATAACAAAAATTTCATTTCTTGTACGCCATATCCTATTTTTATTGAATTAAATATAAGGAAATAAATTGGTAGTCAAAATCTTTGCAAATATAACAAATGAGAATAGAACACTGAACTAACACATTTACTCTTTCTGTTGAATATGAATTTAAAGAAGCAATTTTTTTTTTCACATTTCGAAAACATTATTTTCAAATTAAACGAAAAGACCTGCGATGTAATTAATAAAGCTATAAATGTAACACTAAACTTCAATACCCAAAAATATTTCGAATTTTTATGAAATTTTGTTTCCTTTTTGGAGCTCAGTGAGCTCATAAAATTCATTGAAATGCTTACTATTAAATATTATTCAAAATTGAAATGATACCGTCGGGACGCTTTTCATCTCCGGGCCCCAGAAGCGCGCTTGGTGAGAAACAGAGCGAAGGGAAACTCTCGAAAACTGCTGCTGACCTGTAGAGTGTTCAGAGGTTTGACTAAAAGCGGTTCACTGCCAAGTTAAGCGTCGTGGGTATTGTGCATCTGGTCCAATTCAGACTGACCACAAATCCCTTACGACGCGAGTAGCTCGGGGTTTATTTGATTGTGGGTCCGAGGCTTTATCGTGTTCACAGATAGACAGACATAATTTCACAATTGTGTTTTTCGGACTCAGGGAGGTCTAGAAAGTGGAAATTCCTCAAAATCTGGAGTTCGAATTTTCTGACGATTAGAATAATTCTCTTTGTATATGAGAAAGTAAAAAAGATGTCTGAAATCAAAAAAATATATACGACAATATCATCTAAAAGTATATTTGTTCAATAATTTCATAACTACTTTAACCACTTAACTGAATAGTTTTTCTTTGCTATCTAATAAGATGTACCCTCCTGTTTTGGAAAGGGGCTGTTGTTTTCATTCATCTAAGAAGGTACAGGATACGTAAGATGTTTATAGATCCTACATATTTGTTGTGTCAAATTATAAAGCGAATTAATGATTCAATTTTAGTTTATAAGACAAATTTCGATAATTCGATTCACGAGTATTTTCGGGCTATTAAGTTAAGCGGTTAAAATAAATTCGTAATTTTCGCAAAATAGGTTTCATTTCCAGTCATCTTTGTATTTTTACAAAAGGTTAGCTCACAGCGCCCGCTCTTGGTAAGTTAATTTTTTTTATCGTCTTTCTTTTTATGGATACTGAACATTCCGGTTAAATCATAATGTATTTTTCAGGACATTTCATAAGTCATCGGCATCATCTGACAAATGAATCAATGTATCTAGAATAGCCGCACGAAACGGTCGTTATCAATTGCCGCTTTTGGAGCGGTCGACACACCTCGAACAGGGCTGCAAACCAACCTAATAACCTTGCGTACATTTTGTTTTATATAACTACAATGACACTTGTTATAAATTTAGTGGTAAATAATTCTCAGACAAAATAATTATATAGATGGGAAAAATTGTATTAGTATGTAACATTAATATTTAAACTAAACAAAAACAATCATAGGACAAATAAGTGCATAAATTTTAGACACACAAATCGTTGTATTTGGAGGGAAATAATCAGAATGCTGGGAGAATACTTTTGTTATACGGCACTCAATCAATACTACTAACATGGGTACAAGGTATAAAAATGAAAATTGTATATATTCTCTGTCAAACACATCTCGCATATGAGTGTAGAGTCGGATCTTCAAGTTAGATAGTGAGTGGTGGAATTCATCACATTATTTTATGCAATCTAATGTTCAATAATTTTAGGTCAGCAAGTGCAAACATGATATTATTTATTGCCAACGCCAACCTTCTCACTCATAGGGTATTGAGCGTTTCAACAGTCGGTGAGGAAGAAACACAATATTATATATTTGAGAAACAAACAAGATAATTTAGGAAGTTAACCCTTCATGTTCCTTACAACAAATTTATGATAGCATTCAGAAGCGCCACCAAATGGAAAAGTTTGAAAATAAATTTTTGAAACGAGATGCATGTTTTTCTTTTCTTTTCTTTTCATTTTTTTTTCATTCAGGCTGATATACTGAATAAATAGTTGCGAAATAAGACTTAATATTTATTTCTGCTTTGCTTTGAAAACTTATTTACTGTGAATTTGCATGTGATTATTAAGTTTAGAACATTTATTTCAAGAAAAATGCTTCAATTAGAAGCATCAATAGTTTTTTTTTTTGGAGTTTATAGTGAAATATCCTTAAACTTTCCTATACTTTTCACAGCATATTAAACATTGCCGATAGAACTGGAGTATTCCTATTCAGTACAGTAAGAGAGATAAGAGAGAAAAGATATTAGTAGTCAGTATTCAAGAAAGTGGGAATGTTTCCATCCACACATTTTTTCAGTTTAATTCGTTGAAATAATATAAAGAATAATACTGAACTTGGCAAAACTGACACAAAGCAATAAATTTCGACATTTCATTGAATCTTAAGAAAATTTGAGTTAAATAAAGAAGTTAATTAACATACAAAAGATTGATAAAGAATTTGACCTTGTATATATAAAAAAAGGAATCGTTAAAAAAAAGGCGATTCCAGTTAAATAACAATCAGAAAATTGGCATCATGAAATCTAAGATTAATTATTTCCAGCTGAAATAGACTATTAGACTCTTCATAGAAATTTGATCAGTCCTAAATAATATTATACAAACATAATAATTTTAACGGGACGGAAATCTGCGAAAAATAAATTTATCAGCATAGCGTAGCTGCAGCTTTTGGTCATAATTTAATTTGAAATATCCGTATCAGGTCAGGACTCAGACCCATAACTCATCGAGGAGATACTGGTTTCACTACAGTTTGATAGATGATCGCAACGCCACTCTTCGGGAAACATGGAAGCTCAGCGCCAATATCTCTGTCATGTCGAAAATAAATCTCAGTCGGTTTTATACCGACTTCTAGATTTATATCTGGTTAGATCGAAATGAATTTGGACATTTTCGAATACAGTCGTTTTTACTGTAGTTAAAATAAATCCAAAAAGTGTTGTTATTATTTTTTAATATTTTTTTTTTATTTTAGTTTAAAAATTGAAGAATTGCGAAATGTAGAAATCCAATTTAACATCACATATTCATAATAATAATATTTCAAACTATATATTGTCTTCAAAATGCAATTAGTTGTTAGTAATATAAAATTTAAACAGATTATTGAATGTCTTGTTACTTTTATTTAAAGATTGTGTTGAAGATACACAACGATTCAAATGCGTTGTTATAACAGAAATAACACCTCTAGGATTCGATAACTTATTTTTTTAGAATTACATATATGGAAATAATTCAGTAATTGAGAGACACAATCTTTGCAAATTTAACAAATTTGAACCGAACAATGACTAAAAACTTTTTGTATTGAATTTAATTATTCAGGAACAATATCGCATAATCACTCAATTTCAAATTGCCAGTGTATGGTATATAAGCGTATACAAAGTCATATGAGGGGGCAAGTATTTTGCATCTGTTTAGAAACAGATGAGTTTGTGGAATAATTTAGGTTATCGCAATATTAAAAAAATAAATAGATAAGAATTGCAAAATTTTCAATAATGCCATGAAAAATAAAGAAGTTCCTATTGAAATATTCTTAATTCAAATTAAACTAACTCTTAATTGAAAGTAAAAAGAAATAAATATTAAGTGAAAACAATGAAAAACGCTTCCTTGTCGTATTTTTGTACATTGTGTTAGCACAAAAATGCTTTTATCAAAACAATTACTTGTTTACTTTTCCATTTTCAGCTGTTAAGTTCAACTGAAATTTTTCTAATTTGATTTCTGTTTATCTTTCTAGTAAAGTAAAAAGAGCTTTGAGATTGCAGTAAGGAAATGAAAGTATAGTAATATAGATTTTTTTTAAAAAATTTTCCGTAGAAAATGTGTTCTTAACATAGTCGGACACCTTAAGAATTTACTTGGCATTATAACAAAATTATAATGTGTTAACATTAAAAATCCTTAGTAATAATAATCTAACACAGTGAAAAGCAATCACTTCGACATTCAAGAGAATCTGATTTTCATTTGTTCTGTACATAAATAAAAACTAAAAGATAAACCAATGTGAAAACAGCAAATTTATATTTATTCCTTGGGCTGTCGGAGAGTGAAGTTTTTTTGAGAATTATTCTTATTTAAAAGTGAATTATCTTAAATGAAAATTCATTATAAAATTATGTAAAAGTTACTATCAATAACTTCAAAGCATTGCAATTATTCAGCAAAGATTTATTAAGCTAAGTAAAAATAAATTATAAGTTCAAAATGTAATTAAAAAATGGAAATAAATGTATGGAATATATACGAAATCATTAATGTTATTTTAAAACTAAGAAAACTGACTTTATCAATTGTGTACTTGCTGTTATATTCTCCTCTTCAGTACAACAAATCTTCGTTCCGTTATATTCCTGTTTGCCTTAGAAGAGACGTCGCCGGTCCTGTGCCGGACCAGCTATCTGGGGAAAGGTACGACTGACAAGAAGATACCCGAGGGAGCTGGAGTCACCGTGCAGAACGAACCTGATGGAAACAGCGACCTTGATGAGCAGATGGAAATGTCTCCATCACTGGCTGCCAATCCGACACCGATCCAAGTGAGCAAGGAAATACCGGACTTGACGCCGTTCTTCCGACGTGCAGTTGCCACTTATGAAAAGCCCGTGTCAGATCTCCCATACAGCCGATGTCAACAGATCAGAGATGCCATCCGGCACCTGGGCAAGCTGCGAAACCTATTGTTCATGGCCATGGAGTACGAAGAAGTAACCCTGACCCTGGAAGATGGAAATACTATGTCATCGGAAGAGACGATCCTGCGAACCCTGAAAGAAATCATCAACAAATGGGTGAGTGACATTACATGTTTTGGTATCTGCTCTTTAGATAATTGCAATGCTAAGAAAATTGAAAATAAGATAATATTTGAGGAAGCTGGACGTAAAAGAAATATTCCTAGTAATAGTAGCACAAATAAGGTCTGTAGTAATAGTAGCGTTACAAGCCAGGATAATGTTAATGTTATGAGTAATAATAATAACGCTCGCAAAAGAGCGGCCCCGAATGAGTCGGAATGTAGTAACAATTCGAGAATTAGATTAGATAAAGATGGGTTTATTTACCCCAGCAGAAGAAACTCCGTTCCAAAAAGGCACTTAAATGCAGACGAGAACAGTGATATTTTGTTAAAAAATAAATACGCAGATATTGAGCGACTTCCAGTCGAGAAAGAAGCCCCGCACCGCAAAAAATTCAACCATTAATGATCAGGAAAAAAAATAACTACAAGGAAATGTTAAAGAATCTAAATAACAAATTTGGCAAAGTAAATGCCGTATTGGCAAATGAATACATTAAAGTATACCCCGAGAAGGCAGAAGAGCATAGAGATACGCAAAAGTTCTGAAGAGAGGAAAGGATAGAATTTTACGTCATTAGGCCATTGAGTGAAATACCATTTAAGATAGTAATGAAAGGTTTACATCGTGACACGGATATTGAAGAAATTAAATCCGAGCTAGCTATAGCTTTCCCAGAAATTGAAATATTAAAAGTAGGTCAGCTAAAGAACGTAAGAGCGAAGTCCCCTATGGATATTTTTATGATTGAGATTAAGAAAAACGGTCATGAAAATAAAATTTTCGAGCTCACCCATTTCATGTTCCTGAAAATAAAAATTCAAAATTACAGATAACCTCCTGGAGCCACACAATGCTGGAATTGCAACATGTTCAATCTTTCTAGTGCAAATTTTGGTTTTCAGACAAGATGTCTCAAATGTGGTGAGGACCACAGGACGAATCAATGTCCGATCACGACCCCCCAGGAAACCCCAAGTGTATAAATTGCGGAGCAACTGGTCATATTGCATCATGGAGAGGCTGCCCATCATTTCCAAAAATCAAACCAACGAAAGGCCAAGGTGTAAATTACCCAAAAGCGCAAAGAGAATTCCTAACTTCTCAATGCAGGAGACAGGAAATTATATCCTACTCAATGCAAACACAAAAGTTAATACCTCGGCAGGTCGAACTCAACTCGCGTCAGGAAAGCGAATTTAACCCACAGACTGGTGGTCGTGAGAAAGGGTATGAAAAAGAATTTTTAGGCTTCTTAGAAGGAGTTAAAGTTATGTACGATACTCTGAAAAGTATACCTAATTTAATTAAGACAATATCAGAACTCCCGATGTTAGAAAAATTGAAGATATGGTCAATCATTCAATAAAAGCTTTAGGCACAGTAGCAAATTCAGTCAGTAATGCTCAATAGTGCAAACGATAAAAATAAAATCAAAACCCTTCATAGCCTGACTATAGTATTTTGGAATACCAACGGCGCAGATATCCGCAATTTTTTAGAAAAGCACTCCTCCGATATTTTTCTAATTCAGGAGACTAAGCTGAGACCTCAAATTAATTTCTCTATACCCAACTATAATGTCTACAGAACAGACAGACCACAACGAAATAAGGCTCCTAGCCAGGGCGGAGGAACCGGCATTTTAATTAAAAAATCCTTACCGCACCACTATATTCCGACCCCACAATTGCACTTTGTTGAAGCTACCGCCATCTCACTAAATCTTACAAAGAACCCTTCACTGTTACCTCAATATATATTCCCCCGGATACAGACCCAACTCTCTATACGTTAGACCTGGAATCTTTAATTCAACTTGGTCCAAACCCTATCATTTGTGGCGATTTCAATGCCCAACACCAAAATTGGGGGTCCCCAATAAACACAACGAGAGGAAAAGAATTATTTAGATTCACTCAAGTTCTGGGAATGGAAATTCTTGTCACATCATCCCCAACAAGATTCAGTTTCAACTCAGCAACCATTCTAGATCTTGCAGTAATAAAAGATTTCATTCTCCCCTTCTCGATTATTTCCCTTCCAGAAATTTATTCCGACCACAACCCATTCAAAGTAACATTTCAACTAAAAATTTACGACACTGCATAATAGTGTGACAGCGCATATGGACTGGACCAATTTCCAAAATTACCTGAAAAATCAAATTGATTATTGGCCCCTTAAAATAAACAGCAATAAGGATATTGAAATCGCAGTGGAAAAGTTTCCTAAAAATCTACAGAACGCGCACAGATTCGCGACTAAAACGGTAAAAAAAATCAACTGCAACATATATCCACGCGAATGTTAAAGATTTGATTAAAACGCGCAACAAAACGAAAAAAGCCTGGCAAACACTAAGGAACCCACGAATTAAAACAGAATTGAGAAATTAATCAAAAAGTTAGATAAGAACAGTAGACAGAAAGATCAGACCGAAGAACTTGAAGCGTTCAACACAGAAGACGGTACACTTTGGAGAAAAGCAAAGATAATGCGTAAGAAAGCGCAGAAAATCCCAGCTCTACAGGGAGAAAATGGATTTGCATATTCAGACTCTATCAAGGCCGAAACTATTGCCCTAAGTCTAGAGAAACAATTCTCATTAAACGACCTATCTCACAGAGAGACGGAAAATGAGGTCAAAAAATCTACTGAATTCTCCTCCCCCCCACTCACCAATAACAACATTTATAATCTCAAATGCATTCAGCCCTTTGAGGTAATCAAAGTCATTACAAATTTAAATATTAAAAAAGCATACGGGTTTGACTGTATCAACAACAAAATGCTTAAAAACTTACCATGCACAATGATTTTCGAGTTTACTGAAATCATAAAAAATATCTTTAAAGTTAACTATTTTCCAAAAGCGTGGAAAACCGCAATAGTTGTGCCAAGTCTTAAACACGGAAAAGACCCCACTCTGCCAGAAAATTATCGGACAATCTCGCTACTCAGCACACTCAGTAAACTAACTGAAAACTTCATTTTAGATAAATTAAACGAGCATCTTGCCGAAAACAAAATCCTTTGCCCGGAACAATTTGGTTTTAGGAAATCCTTAACTACAACGCATCAACTTCTTAGAGTAGTCGAGTATATTACGAGTGGCTTTGAAAAAGGTGAATGCACTGGTGCGGTCATTCTTGACGTACAGAAAGCCTTTGACAGAGTCTGGATCCAAGGACTAATCCATAAACTTATCAGATACAGAACCCCACCCCATTTAGTGCAGCTTCTAAAATATTACTTGGAAGCGCGAAAATTCGCAGTTAAAATTGGCAACAACATTTCCGAAGCCAAAATTATGAGAGCAGGCATTCCACAGGGAGGGAAAATCTCGCCGGTCCTCTACTCTCTTTATGTTAACAAAATTCCAAAAACTCATAAAACATTATTAGGTATGTATGCAGACGATACCGCCATTCTTGCTAAAAATAAAAACCATAAATATACGGCAGCCGCTTTAAACCAACATCTAGCGAAACTGGACGACTGGTTCCTCAAATGAAAAATTGCCCTTAACGTTAACAAAACAGAAGCAGAGTATTTCACCAAGGATAGAAGAAAACACAAACCAATAGTTAAAATTAAAAAAACAAACGATCACCTGGTCTCAGCAAGCCAAATATCTTGTCGTAATACTAGAGGAAAAATTAACCTGGAAAAATCATATTACAACAATAAAAACTAGATTTCGTGCAGCCTGAAGAAAACTTGACCCTCTAATAGCACAAGATTCGGAAATGAATAGGAAATATAAATTCCTTGTCTACACTACTATCTTACATCAGATAATTGCTTATGGATGCCCCATCTTTGGGCCGCAGCCAACTCAAATATCAGAATGCTTGAAATTCTAGAAAATAATATAATCCGTCTAAAATGGAAGGCTGGATGGTATATGCAAAAGGAAGATATAAGAGATGCAATTAAGCTAATCTCTTTAAAGGAATTTATCAAAAAAATCTCAGCAAAATTCTATCGTAATCTTGATAAAATTGATAATGAAGCCATTCAGCAACTTGAAAATTATTCCCCCGTTTCGAAAAGCAAAAGACCCCGGAAGATTCTTTTATAATTGTAACTTTAATTTAAAAAAAAATTGGAATAGCTATCCTTGCTAACTGTTTCAGACCCTTACCCCCCGCCCCATTCCTCCGAAAGCATTTCTAAATCCTGAAGAGCAGTTCCAAACGGCATGTCACTTCCCTTTCAGAGCAAGTAAAGAAAAATTATCACATCCAGAGATCTCTCAACAGCAGTAGGTACTCTTTACAGTCACCAGTTCTTGCAGTACTCCAGCAATAACTCCACGGGATCCAGATGGACTACCACCCACTCATCCTTTGCCTCCAACAACAGCAGCAGACTATCCAATTTGACGAACTGTAAGTATCCAGCAGCACCAATGTACCATTACCGGGGATTAGGGCCCCTTCGGGGGCCATGGGCCCCAAAAATTACTTGTTTACTGATAATGTACATCGTCGGCAATATTATGTATACTAAATAAAGCTACCATCAACTTTGGTGAGTGGCATATCATAACAAGTAGAGATGACAATTCGTTTATGTACTTTCGTCAACGCCACAGCTCCACCCGATGGGATTTAGATGAAAACGACTGCTAAAAGCCTTGCTGTTTAGACGAAATCATATAACTATTGCTTAGAGTATTCACTTACACTGCGACGGGGTGAACCGGATTATCATTGTTTAAGCGAATTTAAGCTCCTTTTTCCGTGGTCGATATTTCTGTTCAGCTGTGTCTGGCTTCAAGACCGAAATATTTCTTTTAAAATCTATCTAAAAACTCTCTAAACACAACCCTTCTACCAGCAGAAAAAGAGTATGAAAGGTTTCACTCGACAATATGATTAGCGATCGCTGCGCCCTCATTACTAGAAAATGGAATTAACATCCAAGTTCCTTCCATCAATTTTGGTAATCCGTCACAAGCTAAGAACCCCGTTCTGGAGCATACGCCGGAGAACAAACCTTCATCCTTCTTTCCTTCCTCCCATCACCATTTGAAACGAAAACCAATCTCAATAATTTTACAGGGTGTCCAGCGAATAAGATCCTCATTTCAAAATTAAATATCTCAGAAACATATATCAATAGAAGAATGCGTTAAACGGTATGTTTATTAGCTAAGCTATAAAAATGTTATACAGAAATTTCGAAAATTTATTTACAAAAACCGTTAACAGATGGCGCTGTTTGCCGAAAAACTTGTTCTCTGCAAGCAGTCTAAGAAAGACAAGTCAAGCAGCCTTTGCAATCAGAACACAATGTCTTCAAAATGTACACCGTTCGAAAAAATGAGAATAGAAATTTTTAATTATACAGAAATTTCGGAAATGTAGTTACAAAAACCATTAACAGATGGCGCGGTAATCGCAACACTATAAATCAGTGCTCCCCAACTTTTTTATCGCCGCGTATCGGTCAACGTTTGATAATTTTAGATAATATCAACGCCCCCCACCCTTGAGGGGGGGCGTTGATTGTTTATATTTTAGATTGTTTTGACTTAATAATTTTAATTTAATTGTATTTAAACATATTAAAAAAATACAGTTATATCAAAAAATGAATATCAAGTGATTTAAAATTTTAACTCACTAGAACGCTAAATCAATGAGAACCCTGAGCTTGTTTCTTTGCAGCGAGACGCTTCCATCTGGGGGTAATAGTTTACTACTTATGTCCAGTTTATTCCGTTTTGTTTTGGTTGCTGTCACTACAGAAACCCCCGCTTCACACAGATATGTTGTCGGAAATGGCAATAGGGGTTTAAGGGCTCTGGTGGCAATCTCAGGGTATGCCGCCGTTTATTTAATCCAGAACACCGCAGAGTTGTTTTCTCGAACGTGGTTTTAAGGCCTCCGTCATTTCCAATCTCGAGCACTTGCTTCTTGCATAGATTCACCTGATTTGTTGCGAAATGGGTCGTGCATCCATTCCTTGCCAGTTCGTGGGTCCTTTGTGGTTGGGAAGCAGCGCTCGAACTCTTTTAAAAGCAAAGACAGGTGATGGTGCACCAACTGGGAGAATGAACGTTCAGGCTCATTCTAGCCTAAAATCTCCGCTAATGTCTGAAACATGTCCAAATTGCCTGTGTTCACTCACCATCCCCACAACTCCAGTTAGCTTTAAATCCAGCTACTTTGTCTGCCAACTTAAAAACAGTTGTCATTTTACCCTGAAGGCACAGATTGAGTTCATTGAACAGGCTGAATATGCCACACAGGTAAGCCAGTTTTGCGACACATACCTTGTCACTGAAATGCGCAGCCAGCGGTGACTTCAAACACAATATACATGTACACCGAGCACTGTTAAACATGAGAAAGTACCGGTGAACAGAGAGAAGAGCGATACACACCTTCTCTTTACCAAAGCTACAACGCCGCTGCCGCTTGCAGCCGCTCAGCTCCAGACACAGGCGGCTAGAATTAAGTTCGAAAAAGAAAGAGCCTTTTTAACAAAAACTAAGCATGAATTAATTCTAAAGAAAGTAACCCACATAACTTTTATTTTATATTAATGGAGTTGCATTCCCGTCGATGAATCAACATAAAATAATTTTAAGAAAAAGAGAATACAGTGTTTCCTCAGACAAAAAAAAAGCAAACAAAAAATGCTGACAGATTATATTTGTAGACAAAGTCTGGAATCGCTCCGAAATGGGGATGCCCGACAGGCCGCGCCGTTGTTATAATCGTACGTGAGGTTGCCACATTCAAAGTGTATCGCTCGATTGGAAGTGGGTAAGAAATCGATCACAAGATTTGAAGGAAGACAGTCAAGTTGAAAAAAAGCTTAATAAAATAGAAATAATTTTAGGTTCCTTGGCCCGCCCGGTACCATTTGATCCACGGCCGGTACCGGCCCGGAGGTTGGGGACCACTGCTATAAATTGCCTATAAATTCTGCTTACAAGTCCAGAGCGATCAGTGCGACCGCTGAATCGTGAAAGGAGTTTAGCGTAGAGGTTGAAATCATGTATTCCATTGAACAACGTGTTTTTCTGTTACTGGAATATCACAGATTAGAACGCAGTCCTACGGCAACAAGGCGCAGTTTTCAAAAACGATTTAGGGTTCCAAAAGGACCCGATGCAAAAACCATTCGCAGGCTCTTCTCCCAATTCGAACGGACAAGCAGCGTGGATGATAATCGAATGGGAAATGCTGGACCCAGGCTAACTGTAGTCACTTGTGAAAATGTCGCCGAAGTTTCTGTTATTGTTCAGCAAAACCCAAGGAATACTGTCCAAAGTATTGCATCAGAGACTGGTTTGAAGCGTTCAAGTTCGCAAAAAATATTGAGAAACAGCGTACGGATGTTTCCATACAAAATCCAAAGTCATAAGGCCATACCCATAAAAGCTATGCGACAGAGGTTTGACTTTGCGAACGAGATTCTCATAATAATTGATAATGAATGATTTGATGTTGGCTGCATGTGGTTCACAG